>CAOLHI010002486.1:0-252589 GCA_948474755.1 Ctenosaura bakeri | reverse complement strand
TATTTTGTAAGTTATTTGGGCTATGACTCACTTGGGGTCAGTCTAGATGGCCTCTAGGGAAGACTGACTTTTTTAAAAAAAAGGTGGTAAATTTTTCATGTTTCATGATAATGAGGATTTATTTTATTATTTAATGGTAACATTCTAAGAATGAAGATTTTTCAAAAATTATTTGGATCATAAACCTCTTTGGGGTCAGCCAGATGACCGCTAGGTACCCCTGATATTTTTATTTTAAAAAAATGATAAAATTTCCCCCATGTCATGATAATGAGGATTTCCTGTATTATTTAATGGCGAGATTATGATTATTAAGATTATTGTGTAATTATTTGGCTTACCCCCACTTGGGGTCAGCCTAGATGACCTCTAGGTGCATGGACCTTTTTTTAAAAAAGAAGGGATAAATTTTTTGCTTGTTTTAATGATAATCATTAGGATTTTCTCTATTATTTAATGGCAACATTAATTATATTTTTATTATTTGAATTATGACACATTTGGGGGTCAGCCTACATGACCTCTAGCTACCCCTATTTTAAAAGAAAGATAAAAATTTCCCCCTGTTTTATAATAATGATGATTTCCTGTATTATTTAATACTTACATTATGAGGATTAGGGATATTTTGTAGATTATTTTGGTGATGACCCTTCTGGGGTCAGTCTAGATGGCCTCTAGGTACACCTGGTATTTTTATTTTAAACAATTTCCTCTGTTTCATGATAATGAGAATTTCCCGTATTATTTAATCTTTACCTTACAATAATTAGGATTTATTTTGTAAATTATTTGGTTATGACCTATATGTGGTCAGTCTAGATGGCCTCTGGGGACCTCTGACCTTTTTTTGGAAAAAAGGGTGGTAAATTTTTCACATTGGATTATAACGAGGATTTCCTTTATTATTTAATGGTAATATTATAACAATGAGGATTTTTTAAAAAATTATTTAGACCATGACCCACTTTTGGGTCAGCCTAGATGACCTCTGGGGACCCCTGATATTTTTATTTTAAAAAATAATAAAAATTTTCCTCTGTTTCATGATAATGGGAATTTCTTGTAGTATTTAATGGTTATCTTATGATAATTAGGATTTATTTTGTAAATTATTCGGTTTTATGACCCTCTGGGGGACGGGTCAGACTAGATGGCATCTATGGACCCCTGACTTTTTTTTTTAAAGGAGGGTAATTTTTTTTCCCCATTTCATGATAATTTCCTCTATTATTTAATGGCGACATTGTGATGATTAGGATTAATTTTGTTGTTATTTGGGTTATGATCCTCTGCGGGTCAGCCTAGATGACCTTTTTTTTATTAAATTTTTATTGATTATACTGAAAAAAACAAAACAAAAAAGTAAAACACCATGTGATACACATAATAGTGAAACAAAGAAATTTCAACAAAAACAAGCTTACATTATTATTTCTCTCCAATACCATTGCAATACTTATTCAGCTTATTCTATATCCTACAACTTGTATACTTTTGTTACCTGTCTTTAATTCTTATTCTCATTATACTCATTATTATTATAATAATTTCATTCTTAATTCTATATTTTTCCCTTACATTTAATCTATTGCTATTACTAAATATAATCTTATTACTTAACATATCCAACTATCTCTAAAGGTAAACCCGCTCCCCAAAGCCGATTATGTTTCCACTTACTTTTTTTTTGTTTTACAAAAAAATTAAACAACACAAATCCAATATAAACAATATCCCACATAATTAACAAAAAAAGTGAATAACCCCCCCCCAGAGCCAACTTTTTATTTAACCCAGTTTCCAAAATTGCCATTCTTCTTGTGAAAGGGTAGCTTTACCATCTCTTATCAAAGCTTTTTCCAAGAATGTTTTCCAAATTTCTTCAAAATCATTCCCTTTTACAAGACCTTTCATAAATCTAATTCTACATGTTAATTTGTCATTAATTGCAATTTTCCACACTTCTTTATACCATTCCTCTATTTGAAGTTTTTCATTTGTTTTCCATTTTTTTGCTATTATTAACCTCGCTGTTATTAATTTGTTATTAATTCCTTCCTTACCTGGGCACACTCAGCCTTATTATAGATAGACAACAACCCGATATTTGGACATACTGGTATCTCAGCTCCTATTATCTCTTTTATCTCTTTAAAAACCTTTTGCCAAAATTCCATTATCTTATTGCAATTCCACCACATATGCATATATGTACCGATTTCTTGAAATCCTCTCCAGCATAATCTTGAATATTTCTCATCTATCTGATTTAGTTTTACTGGAGTCAAATACCATTTCCAAACTATTTTATAATAATTCTCTTTTATTCTTATTGATAATTTTTTAAATGACGTTGTTTCCAAATTTTTCTCCATTCTTGTATATCTATATTTTGTGCTATCTCTTCCTCCCACATTTTTCTAAGATAATCCTCTTCTTGTTCTTTTGCCAATATTTTATATATTTCACTTGTAATACTCTTTAGTATTTCATTTTCTTGCATATTTTCTCTTTGAATAATAATTTGTTCAAATTTAGTATATTCTTTAAAATCTTTAGCATATCTTTTCATACTCTGTGTCCATTGCTCTAACTGTATGTAATTTAACCAAGATATTTTGGTTTCCTGCAATCTTTCTTTCATTCTATCTTTATTAATCATTATTTTCATCCAATCTTTTAATCTATATATTTTTTGTTTTTTTATTTTTTTCTCTATTATTTCTCTTAAATTTATTGGAAATTTTTCCATCATTATTATCGGAGTTAATGTTGATATATTCGGTAACAATTTTCTTTTATTTTTCTTCCATATTTCTATTATATTTTTTATAAAGGGATTTTCTATCTTTTCTAATTCTTTCTTTGAAAAATTCCTGAAAAATATATTTTCCAATTTCATCTCAATATTCATATCTTCTGTCTCTAACCATTCTAAGTCACCTTTTCCTGAGACTCCTTCTATGATATACCTCAGTTGATTTGCGTAATAATACCATTTTAAGTTTGGAAGTCCCAGGCCACCTTCTTTTTGACTTTTGTACCAATATTTCTTGTTAATCCTCGCTCTCTTATACCCATTGCAAAAATTATTTAATAACTTTTGCCACTCTTTTAATTCTTCCTCTGATACTTTTATGGGTAACATCCTAAACAAAAAATTAATTTTAGGTAATATTTTCATTTTTACCATTGCTATTCTTCCAAACCATGATAACGTTATATTTTTATAATCCTCTAATTTCCGTTTAATTTCTAATTTTAATTTCTTATAATTTTTTTCCTGTAGTCCTTGTAAATTTTTTGTTATATCTATTCCTAAATATTTAATTGATTCTTTTACTTTAACTAACATTCTTTTATTACTTATAAAATTTTGTACTTCTTTTTTAGTATAATTAAACAACATTACCTCTATCCATTATATTTATTTTGTTTATCGTTTTCCCTATTAAATTTCTAGCTTCAATTTTTCCCCCTAGTTGTCTCTTTAATTTTCTTGATTCTTTAATAGATATTCCTCTTACCGCTGCCTTCATAGCATCCCATAATACATCTTGTGTTACTTCCTTATTATTTATATCCCAAATTTCTTGCCACTCCTTCTCTATTTCATTCACTATCTCTTTATAGTTAAGTAAGTTAGTGTCCAATCTCCACCTTTTCGCTTCTCTGTAATCCTTTCTCATAGCTATATCCAAATTCATCAAAGCACGATCTGTTACTTTTATTGTTTCAATGTCTGTATTTACTAATCTGGGTATCATATTCTTTGATACAAAATTATAATCTATTCTTGAATAATTTTTATGGACTGATGAATAATACGTATATTTCTTTTCCTCACCCTTTGTTAACCTCCAAACATCTAACAATTCATTTCTACTCACCAATTTGTTTAAAATTGTTCTATTATTGTACCTGTCTCTAATTAATGGATCCGATCTACCTTTCCACCTGTCCATCACCATATTAAAATCGCCTGCCATTATTACATAATCTCCTTTCATGTTTTTAATCTTACTAAATATTTCTTCATAAAACTCTTTTTGCTTCTCATTAGGTGCATAAATATGCACCAAAGCATCTCTTTCTCCGTCTCTTTCTCTTTGTATAATTACATACCTCCCTTTTTCGTCTGACTCGGCACTTATTACAACGAAATTGCACCTTTTTCCTTCTCCTCTCGGTTTGGATGTCCCGAATGCTTCCTCATAAGCGGCGGCCCAATCCGATTTAGGTTCGTCTACTTTGCCTCGTTTTCCGTGTGTTTCCTGCAGGAAGATGACGTCTGCCTTGTCCTTCTTCTCCTTATTATTGACCCCAATCCTCTCCCATTTAATGTTGACGCTCTCAGCCTGTTTTCCATTTTCCAAATTTCCAGCCTCTTAATCCTGCTTCCCGTTGGCCCCTCCCCTCTCCCCCATCTGTCCGTCCCCCTCCCCACACATACATGTGTCCCCCCCTTCCCTCCAAGGGGTTCTTGCTTTGCCAGGACCACTGGGGGTCTTTGGGGGGGCAGAGGACTACCCGCTCCAGGCCTGGAGACCGATACCTTCCCCCGATTATTTCCCTTTCCCTGTTTTCCCTCTTTTCCTCCCCCCTTCCCTCCCTCTGCCCTTTTACTCTATCTAGGCATATCTCTGTCCCCCGTAGCCCTTTGATCAAACTAGGAAGCAGCCACTGGTCATGACGCCCAGAGATTTCATGTGAGTATTGAACAGCACGGGGGGCAAAACTGAGCCCTGAGGGCCCCGCAGGCCGGTGGCCAAGAGCCCAGTAGGCATCTCCCAGCACCGTCTTTTGAGCTCAGCCCTCCAGGAAGGAACGGGACCGCTGCGAAAGTGCCTCCGACTCCCGTCCCAGAAAGGCGGCCCAGAGGGGTGCCACGGTCGGTGGTATCAAAAGCTGCTGCGACCCAGCAGAGCCAAGAGCGACGGGCGCGCTCCCCTGTCCAGCCCCCCAGGCAGGGCATCTGACAAGGCAACCAAAGATGCTTTGCCCATTGCCAGGCCCAAAGCCAGACTGATGTGGATCTAGACGATCCAGCTCTCCCCTGGAGCTGGGAGGCCGCCAAACATTCTAGAATCTTGTCCAAAAAACGGGATTCTGAAGACAGACAAAGGAGTCTGGTGG
The DNA here is from genome assembly GCA_948474755.1 of Ctenosaura bakeri. NCBI lineage: Eukaryota > Metazoa > Chordata > Lepidosauria > Squamata > Iguanidae > Ctenosaura > Ctenosaura bakeri. Next base: position 247,450 of record CAOLHI010002486.1, on the reverse strand, counting down.
GGTTTATATGGGGAGGACCTCACTGCAGCCTCTTTGGGGCAAGATGGAGACCCGCCTTGCAGGAGTGGGGCATTCAGTACTTCTCAGGCTGCCCTTAAGAGGCAAGCGTCTCAATGACACCAGTGAATCCTCCGGCTCTCTCCGTCACTCCCGTCCTCCTGCTGCTGCTCCAGCATACAGATGTTTCTGCTCCAGGGAAGGAGCAAAAGGAGAAGAAAGGTACAGAGACCTTTAGGATTTATTGAGATCAATGGGATCCATGAAGTTAAAATGCTGAGACTCAAGCTAACATCATCTCTCCTCTCCCCCTTTGCTACTCCATCTATGCAGAAATAGCTCAAATCAGTGTATTGGATTTTTCTATGTTAATCTTAAAATTGTTGGAATATAATCCCTCCCCATTTTCTCCTGCTCCTCTTCCACCACACTAGTCCGTACCACAGGTTTTGCAATTCAATGTGTTGAGAGAACGCCTGGAGTAGTGCTTTGCTTTTCTACTTTGTGCAGGTTTCTATTACGATATACACATAATGAAAAACACGATTAAGCGTGTTTTTTTTTCTTGAACACTACACACTTTCCTTTTCATGTTATCAAACTCCTGTTCATTTCAAAAACCCTGCCCCTGCTTGGGAGCCCCACCATCAAGTCAACCCTTGGAGGGGCTGCTGCAGATCCAACAAGAGGTGGTGGTATGTTTATCTTTCTGTATTTGTGTGCCCAAGAGTGTGTTTTGTGCCTCATTCCCAAAACAGGGGACATGGCTGAGCTATTTTCCCCCCTGGTCTTTCAACTTTTCAAATGCCCCCACCCACGGACGGTGGGTCTGTGGAACCCCTCCTCCCTGTTCCAGGAGCGGGCCGGGCCTCACCCTTTCTTGTTTCCCTGTCCCCAGGTATTTCCTGCCGACTCTCCTCCTCCCTGTCTACCCGCCCCCTTCAAGCACGTTGGATGCCCTCCCACAATATTTACCTCCAGTCTCAACATTTTTCAGGTGGACTAACTTTCCATCAGTTTTTGGCACTCTCATTCTTCTTCTCAAAGGGCCTTTGCATACACAAACTTTGAGGTGCACGCTTAAGATTTTAAAAAGGGTGCCCAAGAATAGAGAGCATAATTAGGACGGACCTATGTATATGAACACATAGGTATGCGGGTATGTCCCTACAGGCCACCCACATGGGCTCCAGCGGAAGGAGGGCCTCTACGGGGCAGAGGGGGGGCCTCCACTGGAACCCTCGCTCTCAGGTCCAGAAGGACAGGGCTCAAAAAAGGTGAACCCGGCTACCGCTGTGCAGTTGAAGAAACTCAGTAAAAGGGTTGCCAGCCGTGGGACAGCTGGGGAGGGACAGCAGCAGCAGTCACTTCACCCCTTGGACAGTTTCCCCTTCGCAGGGTCATCATAAGCTGAAGGGAACTTGACAGCACATGGTAGCAAACCTACAGTCTTGAGAAGTAGTGATAGATGCTTAACTCCATTCAACACCAATGGTTTTCCCCACTCCAGGTTAGTTCCTAACTATTTATTAAGTTGTTTGGACCCAACTACTTAGTAAATGGAGAGGCTAGGCCTGGGGGAGCCATGAAAAAATTAATGAAAGACTGAACGAGTGACTCGCTTCGTTTCCCACATGGTGGCCTTCCCACCTGGGCGTTTGGCTGGCCACTGCAGGAAACGGGGCACGGTGCCAGGCAGTCTTTGGGGCAGGGCTCTGCTTATGCCGTCTTCTCCTGGGGCAAAGGAAGAGGAGGGGAAACTCCACAAGCTGGACTTGCACACTCAGTGGCAACATAGAACGGAGCAGCCTTGAGGAATATTTAACTAAATATTTTCATGTGAAACTGGCAGAGGGAAGTACTGGAAAGCAGGGGTGAATGAAAAGGGGATACAAGCAGAAATAGCAGCCCTTTGCTGGGCACCCCCACATTGCAGAAGGGATGCCAAATTTGCGCTGCAGAAAAGCAGAAGGGAAATCCAAAACCAAAGATAACATTTCACAGAATCATAGAATCTTAGCGCTGGAAGGGGCCACCGGAGGGGTCTAGTCCAGCCCCCTTCCCTGTAGGAAGGCACCACTGAAGTGCTCCGGAGAGAGTTTCGGGACCTCCAAAGAAAGAGAGAACCTTTATGAAGCCATAGGGAGCAAAGGGAGCAGCTGCCTCATCTTCTCTCACGTTCACCCCGGTCAGCAGTAGGATTCTGCTTGCAGAAGGGCATGAGCCCAGTCAGCCGGAGGGGAGGGCGGTTAGGGAGTCCCAGGGCTCGCTGCTCAAGGCCCAGGCGGGGCACGGATTCAGAGCAGGACGGCACATCCACCCGGGTGAGAGGCTCTCCAGAGAAAAGCAAGAGGAAGCAGCAGGAACAAGGATCAAATAAAAGTTGTTGTTGTTGTCATCGTCGTCGTTGTCATCATTATTTATTTATTCAGTACCACAGATGTACATAGCACCTTGCAAGCACAACAACAAAAAACAGCCTGCCCTGTCAAAGGCACACAATCTAAAATGCACACATGTTACCCTGTTTTCTGGGGGTCCCGTGAGGGGCACCCAAATAACCAAATACAAACGCACAAATTGGGGAAAATTAGCTTGAGCACACACTTGACCAGCGAGAGGCAGGGCAACGTGGCGAGGTCTTTTACCCAGTGTCTACGGCCTCAGGTCAGAGAGCAAGCAGAGAAGTTTAAAAGTAAACCAAAATTACAGCTACAGGTAAGCAACCTGTTCTAACAGTTTTATTGAAGGAGGGCAACAAGAAAAATAAACACACACGCTAACTAAATAAGGATGGAAAGTGGGAAGCTTTAAGGGTCCGTTGTCCTGGAGAGAAGAGAAGTCAAGGTCCGGGGAAGGAAGCTCAGCGTGCGTTGCTGAGGGGAACCTTAAACACACCAACAGCAAGGCCAGATGGCAGTCCAAGAGAATCCCAAAAGTGGGAACCTTTTATAGGGTGAAAATGCCTGCAGGGTATGCTACGTTTTGGCGGGAACCAGGGAGTTTTAAAGCGGGGTAAAAGGAGTTGGATGAGGTCATGGTCAAGTCGATGAACTTAGCGCAGTTTACAATAGAGTGACCAGTATGCAAATGGCCGAGCAATTAGCCTGGCTTCGTTTTAGTGGGTGAGCCAAGCGGCCTCGCTATTCGGCGCTAATCAAGAACAAAAGAGGTCTGCAAGCCGGACCCTTAAGCAGCATGCAAGGTTGTTTTGCCTGCCTGAGGGGGGGTTGGAGAGTTCCTACCTTTGCGCACGTGCCTTCTCAGGGTCCCTCGCAGACACGTGGTTTGGGTGGCAGGGAAAGGTCAGAGAAAGGCCAAATTAAATGATATCAAAATGACATCTGGGCCCCCGCCAGACACAGCATAGCCATAGTAACACATGCACACACACAAGAAGGAAAGAACAAGCCAAACTTCAAGGAAATGGACAAATAATCAGAATATATAAGAGTATAAAACCATATTAAACTAAAATTCCAAGAGCTTTGGAAAACAGGCAGATTTTCAACTGAGCCTTAAAAATAGTGAGGGAAGCGGCAGTTCAGGGAGGCCGTTCCAGGACCCTGGGTAGCAAATGAAAAGGATAAAGCCAAGCCAAGGAAGAGAAGGCCCCGGCTCAGTGGGAGGCCAGGAGTTCACAGAACACGGCAGATTCCTGCAGTTGCAGCCTGATAAAGGGACGGGGAGGAGGCGGGGAAAGGAGAAGATCTTGCCACCCCTTCTTGTCCAGCAAACAGCTTGTTCTTGGAAGCAGAAGCCGTGATGTTGGCCAGCATCGTCTCCCTCTTCAGTGTTGGAGGGGCCTCTAGCGGTCGCAGGGACTGGTTCCAGAGAGCACACAGTTCCTTCCATACATCAGCTGTGCCGGCTGCTGGTTGGTTGCCAGGCACAATTCAGTCTTCTGGTGACCACCTACAAAGCCCCACGTGGCTCAGGTCCAGGCTGCGCAGACTCTAAGGGCTTCGGAGGGGGTGCTTCTCTCGATCCCACCACCCTCACAGGCACGTTTGGGGGGAACACGGGAGGCAGGGCCTTCTCCGAGGCTGCTCCCAGGCGCTGGGACTCCCTCCCTTGGGGAGCCAGCCTGGCTCCCTCCTTGCTGTCCGTGCATCATGGGGCCAAGAACTGCCTATGCCAGCAGGCGCCTGGGAACCCATTGTTTTAGAAAATGGGTTTTCTGGTTAAGCGCTATATTATTTTTTATGTGTACTTTTACATCAATGGTTTATATGGTTTTAATTCCACAGACAGTTTTTTGTCTTTTTGTAACTTTTTGTCTGTTTTTAACTAATTACTTATATTTCTTTTATTCTGTGAATCCCATTCTTGGGGGGAAAAACCAGGATATAAATAAAGCGATTGATTTATTGATTGGTTTCCTCTCCTTCTCATCTGGGTGAGCAAATAGGGTCATGTAATGGCTGGAGGGGGAACTTCCCCTGCCAAGCAGTTCTCCCCAAAGGAGGCTCCCACAACCTCCAGGTCTCCTCACGTTCACTCCTGGGCTAAGGACTTCGGGAAATCCTTGACGGGGGCAAACAGTATCAGAAGGACAGGACCTGGTGATGTCTCTTCAGGGCACTTCAACAAGCAAATCTAGAAGAGACGCACTAATTCTGGTACCTCCCTGAGAAATTATTCCTGGGAAATATAAGCATTAAAAGGGAAGGATTCAAAATGTAATAGAAGCAACGGATGACAGAAATGGTGTCTGACTGAAGGAACTATTTCCTCCTACCGAGATTACTGCCAAATCCCAGCTGGACAAGATCTGATGAAAAATACAGCGTCACTAACTGAGCGTATTTTTGGCTTGCTCCCAGTATTTGGCAACCAAACCCACAGGTGCCACGTAGAGACCCCACCCAGAGTCTGCTTACTCGCTACCAGCCATCTCAGCGGCCGAATCCTCCCTGAAGAACCTCTGTAAGCGGCCGGGTTGGTTCCCCCTTTCTTCACTCTGCTGCACTGGTCCAAAGGCAGGCCTTCATGACAGCTTTCCCTTCACCCTTCCAAGATTTGGAGCAGGACGCCTCCCAGTGCCAGTTGCTGGGAACATCCTGCTTCTTCTTTGGAGGTTTTTCAAAGAAAGGCTGGATGGCCTCCTGCCCAAGGGAGTGCTTTGACTGTGTCTTCCTTCATGGCCAAAGGGGGCTGGACCGGATGGCCCCTGGGGTCTCTTCCAGCTCTGTGATGCTCACTGGCAGCCAGCGGAGTGATTTTAATACAGATGTACCACGATCACTGTGACAGCTGACGTGGCGCAGTAGTTAGAGCACTGGGCCATGACTTTGGAGACCAAGGTGCAATTCACTGAGTGACCCTGGGTGTGTCACAGACTCTCAGCCCCAGAAAGCCCCACGACAGGTTTGCCTTAGGGTCACTAGAAGTTGGTAATGATTTTAAGGCACACAACAACACCACAAATATGATTACTCCTAGATGCACCACTGACCACTCTGGTCACCGTGTTTCGCTCTAACTGCACTTTCCAAACTGGAGCCATTTCTGCACTAGACGTTTATAGCGCTATGATTCCACTTGCAACCTCCTATGGAATCCTGGGGTTTGCCATTTCGGGAGGGGCCGGCCAGCCCCTTCCAAAACTGCAAAGCCCAGGATTCCAGGGGAAGTTGCAAGTGGAATCATGGCGCTATAAAAGTCTAGTGCAGAAACGGCCTGGCTTCCGGGGGGCCCAACGTACAGGGCATTGCAGAGGTCCAGATCTGGGGCTGCCAGCGCCGGCAACGCTCACCTTTAGGTTCTCCAATTCTGTGATTAGTTCACAGAAAAAGTCTTTTTTGATGAGCTGGTTTTACCTTATTTTTTAGTAAGTTCATACTTTGTAAAAAAAAAAAAATCAATGGCACTCTAACATGATAACTCGTTTACTTCTGTTTTGACTTTATTCTTACCAGGTTTTCAGTCTCCCCTTGCTTCAGCTTCCTGGTAAGCCGCCCTGGAGCCCAGCCTGGGGAAAACTAAAAATACCTCAATACACACCTTTTGATGCCTTTTGCCCAGGTACATCGGCCACTTCCGCACTCGCCTGTTATAGCGTGATGATTCCACTTTCGACGTCCTATGGAATCCCGGCCGGCCCCGCCCGAAACTGCAAACCCCAGGATTCTGTAGGATGTCGAGAGTGGAATCATTGCGCTATAACAGTCCAGTGTGGATTCTCCGTGGTCAGCTAACTCCCCCCGTGTGAGGGGGACCAGGGCAACCCCACCCACCAATGCCTCTCCCTCCGAGCTCGGGAAAGTTCCTTTCTCGGACTACAACGGTCAGAAATGGCAGGAGAGGCGGGTCTGAGGGGGGAAATCCCACCCGCCTCCCCTCACTCCTCCTCCTCCTCATCGTTAGTGCCGAAGAGGAAAAATGTCTCCCCCCTCGACCCCTTTCTCACCCCAATTCCCTTACCCGCCTACACTTTCTCGCGTTTGTTGGGACGCGCTGACACGCGCCTGCCTAGACTGGACGAGGGCGATATCATGGACCCGCCCAAGGGATCTAAATTAGAGCTAGCAGTACTCCTGTGACTTTTTTTTTTTATTAAAATGCCTTTTTTTCCGATTAAAATGTCTTGCTCCGCTAGCAAAGACGGCATGGTTTCTCTCTCCCTCCTGCCTCTTTGTCGAGGGACTGGCGGTTGCTTGCCTTTTGCTTGTCAGTCTCCTTCTGGCTGGAATTCTGTCCACCAGCCCCTTGAACTGGGCTCAGAAGCAAGTTGGAGGCCAATGCAGTTCTTGCGGGGTCCCGTGGTCCCGAAGAGGCACAGCTGACACCGCCTTGGCTGCTGCGTTTGGCACGGCCTGCAGCTTCAGTCCTAAGTACTGCCCGATTCTCCCTCTTCCCCTTCTTTTCCTATCTGTGCTGCAACAAGCTAACGGCATTTCATCTTTTTTACATTCCTTAATCACTGAGCCTATGGCCGTTGACACTCCTTGTGGGAGATAACCTTTTCACAGTTTCTCTTGTCATCGTAGTCTAGATGCACTGCTTCTTATGGGCATCTTCATCTTAGCGGGTGATAACTTCTATTGGGCCAGCCAGAAATGCTACCCACCCCTTCCCTAGGCAGGGATGATTGGATTTCTCAAGAGCCTCTGTACTGCCGCAGCTGGAAGAATCTGCCTCCATCAAAGATAAGGCCTTTTCCCTGGGGCTGCATTTGATGGGTTTTGCCCACACAGCACCTAGAAGTTTTTTCCAGACGCAGTGGGACAGAGGCGTCTTGAGAGGAGGAGTCACAGAGTTTAACGCCCTGAAATCTACAGTCATCCTCCACGTTTTGCCATCGGATTTCGAGACTGGCCATAAAGGCGCATTACAAATAGATTGCGTAGGGGTTACTACATCCCACTGGAAAAGCCCCTCCATGGTTCTCCCTATGCCTTCTTTGGCTTCTGTTGGGTACTTGTATTGCTTTTGAGGCGGGGGATCTCGGCCCTCTATTGGGACACGAGCATCCTTTACAGACCTGCCCTCTATTTTGTCTTTTATCCAGACCTCTGGAAATGCCTTAACCCAGGGGTCACTTGTGACACAGCGAACGGGAGCGAGAGCCTTAATGGCGGCACAACGGTGTACGGCTGAAATCTCATCGGGTCCCTGATCTAATTTTCATAAAAACCCATTTACGTAATCAACTGTGAGCTTGTTTCCCCGGAGGAAGCCGATGCCCAAAAGACCATCATACTCGCCATGGTTCTCACATGGCCACAGTTGAAAACGAAACGTATCTATGGACATTGGGGTGTCCTTCCAAGCACAGGTGAGGTGACCCCCCCACCGTATCCAGAGAGCTGGACACGCTCGGGCGTGGGCACACCGTGTTTTACCAGTTTGAGGTGTAGCACGTTCAGTGCCGCACCAGAGTCTACTGGCAGGGTGGCAGGAGTCTTTCCCCCCTCGGTACCTATGCCTGCCTTCACCCAGAACCTTCCCCACTTGTCTGGCCGCAACTTGGCCACAACGTTGTGGAGAAGTTTCCTGGACCGAGGGCACCCCAGTCTAAGTCCAAAGTGGAGTAGTAGCCAGCCGGAGGTGGTCCGTTGGTGACGGCCTGAACCGGTTGCTTGCTACCCACTGCTAGCTGTTTGTCAAGGGCAGCTAGGAATTCTGAAGCGGGCCGTTTGGCGAATTGGCTCATGTCCAGTCTGAACCTGCGAAGCATGCCCCAAATCCTGACCCGATCCGAAGGATCGTATCCACCGGGTGTCTCCCTGGAAGGGCTGGACTCAAAGGGCTGGTTATGGATATAGCGGACTGCTGGGAGGGATTCCCTGCCTTGCCTGGCTGGCTGCGGGAATCTCTGCCTGACCACTGCCTATCCTGTCTGGGACCGGGGCGTGAGTTCCAATTCCCTTTTGGGATGGAATTCTGAGTCGATTTCTGGTGCTGGGGGTGGGGCCCATAGTTCGACTATGTAACTTCGGCTATGGGTTCCCAGTTCCCGGTATCCTTTTTCTGGGCCTTACTGGGGAGTCTTAGGGATCCAGCCTCACGCAACAGGTCAGCGACCCTGCGGAGGTTGTTTCCAAATTCCTCCCAAGACGTCGTGACCGGATCCACCAGTCCCAGGACTATCTTTGTCTCATGGTTCAAGCCTCCGTATAGCAGAGTCTTGAACTCAACTGAGTCAAAGTTGTGCCCACGGGCGGTCAGGGGGACCTTCTCGGCCAGAATTGCGAGCAGCTGCTTCCAAGCCACATAAGCCTCAGGGTTCTCATGAGGACCCTGTTGCGCCATGACGTAGAGCATACCCGCGCTCTGTCCGGGCCAAAGGATCCGAACTACCTCCCTCATCCAGTCGTGGGCCTCGAGCCTAACCAGGCTGTGAGCCGCCATGGCTGATTCCAGGGTAGGGAGCTCGGCAGGGGACATACAAAGGCGCGCCAATTGGGTTAAGTCCTGTCCATCAGTGGTTGGGTGCGAATGCGTCACTGCGCTTAGCCACATGATGCCGGTGGACCGGTTCAGGGGGCCCAATTGGTCGGCGATGGCTTTCGCCTCCGTAGCACACCAGGGGACCCTAGTCTCTGTGACCTGTGTCTCCCGGATTACTGGGCTGCTAGAGCTGCCTTCCCCTGCAGGGGTGGTCCTTCATGTCATGGACCTGGTCTCAACTGGTTGGACTGGGACCTTAGGGTCGCTCCAGTCCGGGTTAACAGGGGGCGGTGCCAGAGCTTCCTCTGGCAAGGGCTCCTCAGACAAATCCTGAGCAAACGAGGGGAGCAGCTGTGGACAAATGGCCGAAATGAGGGCCTTACGGGTCTGGAGCTGGTTTTCTAAGGCGGCAATTTGCTTATGGCAGGCCACGTGACTGACAGCCTCGTGCTGTTCCTTTACCTGCCCTACCATAAACTTGGCTGCCGCTCGGGCATGATCCAGCTCAGCCTCTAAGGCATGAGCTTCTCCTCCCAAGTCTGGGCAACCAGGGCGAGGTCGCTTAACTTCTGGGCTGAGGCTTGCGCAACGGAAGCAAAGGTTACTTTGTCCACCCGCAGTGCCTCAACTTCGGCTTGAAGCTGGGTGTTCTCTTTTCCATTGCTGCTAGCTTAGCCCGGGTCTCTACGAGGGCAGGGCTAGCGTCTCTGGCCGCAAGCCAAAGTCCCCAAGCAGCCAGCGAGTCCTTCGCCGGACCAAATGGGTTCTTGGACTTACGCGCCAGGGCGTAAGCTTCTCTGAGGGAAGTAAAGGGATCTGCCGTCTGGAAGACAGAGTCTTTCCAGGGGCATTTTCCTTTACTCAAAACCCACTTCACAAGTTTCCCGTGGACCTCCTCCTCACACATGAGGTCCTTTATTGCCACTGCACTGGGGCTTTCCTTAGCCATTGCTTAGGCAAGCCTACAACTAAACCAACACAAACTACAGGACCGGGAACTGGAGTGACGGGGAAGATCACCCAGACCCCTGGGGGAACTCCAGAGACGAACTCTTTGAAACTTCTGGAGGGAAGAGGGACGGGAACCAATCTCCAGCCTGCCCAGTCACTCTAGCACACACTAGGCCCGGTTCTGCACCTCGACAGCGCCGGGGACGAGAGGACGAGGGAAACGGTTGGCAGACAGGGAGGTCACCTGAACCCGGGGGACGCCTACAGGAGTGCTCGCCTGCCCGCGGGGGGGAAACGAACCCGACGGAACTTACTACACTGCCTGGCCTAGCAGTGGGGGAAGAGGGATAAGGAACCAAAAACCAAACCGTCCCTAACCAGTTTTCTGGTTGAGGGGTACCTTCCTCTACCTCGGGCTAAACCTCTAAACCCTAAGACTAGTTTGGGACTCACCACCCAACCCTAGCCGGCTAGCCAAATCGGGATTCCTACCCGCAAAATTCTGAGAAGCCGGGACTCACCCGCGCCTTCTCCAACACAAAACTAAAACCAAACTCAAGGGGAGCAATACCAAAGGAGGGGGACAACGAAAGAAGGGCGCACACCTCTTTCGCAGATATTACGCCTTGCCGCTAAGGTGCTGAGCGCGTGTGGATTGTTCCTGATGTACTAGGCCTACGGACACGCAAGTTCCCAGCCCACGATAGACCCAAGATGGGGAGGTGATTCCCAGGACAAGAGAAGACAGGGGAACAGATTCCCACCTGAAAGAGGCTACACACAGAGAGAGAAGACACAGCCACACTGCCTATCTGCGTTCTAATACTGCTCACTGACCGTTCCCTAGGTCAGCACCACCTAATTTGAGGAGGTTTGCGACTCCTTCTCAAAGTAGGGTACCGGGGTCATCTGCATTACTCCACCACTCTGTCACCCTGTTTCTTGGGGGTCCCAGGAGGGGTACCCAAATTACCAAATCAAAGCACAAGTTGGGGGAATTTAGCTATAGCACACTCGTTGGCTAACGAGGGGCAGGGTAACCTTAGCAAGGATCTTTTAACCCAATGTATACAGCAGCGGGTCAGTGAGCAGGCAGACAGTTTAAAGTAAACCAACAATAGCTTTATTGAGGAAAACACAACAAATAAGATGACACATCCACTAGCTAAATAAGAAAGGAAAATGGAGGCTTTGGGGTAGGCAATACGACACCTGAATCTCATAGTCCTGGAGAGAAGTTGGGTTCTGGGGAGGAAAGCTCAGCGTGGGTCGCTGAGGGGAACTCCTTAGACGAACTGGCGGCAAGGCAGGATGGCAGTCCAAAGTGATTCGAGGTCATCCCCAAAACGGGGACTTTTTATAGGATGGAATGTGCCCACAGGGTACGCCATGCTCGGTGAGAACAAAGGGAATTCAGAGTGGGACAAAAGGAGTTGGCAAAGATGATGGACTTAGCACTTGATCACAATGGTATAGCAGCCTGGCTTTGTTTGATATAGGGCAGAGCCAGCCTTGCTGTTCGGCGTTAAGTTGAAATAAAAGAGGTCTGCAAGCCGGACCCTGGAGCCGCGTGCAAGGCTTTTGTATTGCCTGCCTGGAAGGGGTGTTGGAAAGTCCCTACTATGAACGGCCGCACCTTGCGTATGTGCCAGTCCGGGGACCCTTGCAAACACGTGAGCTGGGGTGGCAGGGAAAGGTCAAGCAAAGGCCAAATTAAGTGATATCAGAATGATATCTGGGGCCCTCACCAGACATAGCATAACCGTGGTAACACTCTCCATAGGGTGTGGGACAAGGGACAGGCATGGAGTCAGTGGATGATGGGATGTACTCACCAGAGTCCGGGTCTTCTGGTGCCGGGCCCTCAGCAAGTGGACGCCAAGTTGCACAGACCGGGCACGCTCCCATTTGACTCAGCTCGGAGGTGCTCTCCAAGTGCTGAATCTATTGGAGAGGCCTGGGATTCAGGACCCTGGAGAGCTCCTTCGTGTCTCAGAGAAAACCCAGGTTCATGGATCGCTGGCACAGGACCCACTAGTCACCACTGCGCTCTGGACTGTAGTCTGAACTACCCAAGCCCCTGGATCTTTTTTAAGGGAATGAGGTTTGGCCCCTAGCAGAGCTCAGAGTGCAATTCCAATAAAAACCCAGGCAGGATTTACTATCCCTACTGACCTGGAAGCCGCAGGCTCTGTTCTACGTCTTGTAGAAGTACGGGACGTACGTCTTGTACGGAGTATGGGAAAGAAGCAGGATGAACCTGAACTCCTAGTGCAACAAAATAAATGCGATTTGATAGGCATCACTGAGACCTGGTGGGATGAGTCTCATGATTGGAATATAGGAATAGAGGGGTATAGCCTATTTTGTAAAAATAGACCAAACAAGAAAAGAGTAGGAGAAGCCTTGTATGTCAAGGATGTTTTCACCTGTGAAGAGATCCGGGACTTAAACCCAGAAAGCCGGATCGAGAGCATCTGAGTAAGAATTAAGGCAGCAAGAAACAATAGGGATATTCTGGTGGGGGTTTACTACAGACCTCCAACCCGGGCTGAGGACTTGGACGACGCCTTCCTCAACCAAATGACTGCACATTCAAAGAGGAGAGGGGAAGAGGACCCCGGGGGAGCCCTCTGAGATACGAGGTGGCCCCTGAGCATGTGCAGAGCCCTCGCGTCGGCCTTTGTTTTCTCCCCCTCCCCCGCTCTTGTCCTATTTCGGCTCGCGTGTCGGCAGTGGAGGAGAGGCTGCTCCAGAGCACATGCAGAATTTGCCTCATCTTTCTGCCCCATCCTTGTAGGGAGCGGAGAGTGCTGCTGCTCGTGTGCAGAGTGCCTTTCCTCTCCTCCTCAGTTCCCTTGAGAGGCGTTGCCTTGGGTCCCCTGAGGAGGGAGGCGGCGCCTCAGAACCCATTTGCCTTGGGTTTAGGGGTGGGGGGAATCAGACCCCATGAGGGCAGAGAGGGGGCCCTGAGCATGTGCAGAGTGCGCTCCTTTTCTCTCACCCAGGTCCCTTGACTACGTGCAGAATGCCTTCTCTGCCTCTTGAGCTCTTTGACCCAGGCCTCTCAAAAAAAGGGGGGGGTGCCGCTGAAGATGTATAGGTTTATTTATTTCCATTGAATAATTTCACAGAGGTGTTTGGATTGTAAATACCCTTGGGGCCCCCGATCTCCTCTGCTGAGTCCGGAGGCAGGCTGGCCCAGGCAAATGGTTTTAAATGGTTTTATGCGTTTGAGTGTATGGTAATCTACAGTGAGCTTTTAATTGCATTTTAAGTTATGTCATATCCCACCTCGAGCCTTAGGGAGATGTGGGTAAGAAATTGATGGTGGTGGTGGTGATGAGATTGCAAACTCCTCGCGGCAGTGACCTATAATGTCCGCTGTTCCAGGGATAAACTCACATGTCACTGAAAGTCCAAAAGAGATCAGACAAAGTTTATTTCCTTCACAGGCTCCCGCTGAGGAGTCCGTGCAAGGTCAAGCAAACACAGAAGCTTCTGCTCCTTAAATACCACATCGCTGGAGTAGAAGTACAATTAACTTAAAGAAGCATCACGCCACACAACCTGTCCTCAGGGCACCAGATTTCCTCTGACCTTGAAAGCCAGGCAGGATCAGCCCTGATTAGTCCTTGGATGGGAGACCACCCACAAATCCCAGGTGCGGTGGGTGATCATTCAGAGGCAAAGCCACCTTGCCTGAGAAAGCCCTGCAAAATTCCTAGGATCCCCATAAGCTGGCAGGTCATTTGTAGGCACCTGTGCTCTTGCGTGCAAAGCGCTCTGTGCAGAAACGTCCTGTCTGAATGGGTGTTTCTCAGGCCGGCCGTCTGACACGGAGAACCGGCAATTACATTTTCCCCCTGGGCTGGGGACTGGCAGGGTTTGAGCACGTTGGCTACTGTTGTGTTCCCCTTTCCTGGAAACTCGGCGGTCAGCTGACAGCCACTTTTAAGCAATGCTGAGATAAATATTGATGTTGTAAAATACTCCTTGTAAAAATAGACTTCCCTTTTGAAAAGGACTTAAAGCAAAATGGGAAACTGGGCTCGTCCTTTGCTTGAGTGGGGTCCTCCAGGTCTCTGTGGGGGACGCAGGTGGATTTCTGCCGCTGGCGGTGCCACTTGGAGGCGACGGGAGCCAGTCCTCATTTCCCTTTTCCCTGTCTTTGGTTTATGCTGGGCTTCCTTGTCAGAAGGTTATGTGTGCCTGGTAAAGGATTTATGTCATTATTAAATGGGGGCGTTTTGTCTTTGGAACCCTAGAAATGCCTCCTAAGTGCACTGCTCGCATCCAGGCGGTGTTCGGGAGCAGGGCGGTTCACCATCCTTCTATTTCAGACCAGCAGACCTGCCTTGCAGCTTTACCAGGTGCATTTTTGCAAATAAAAGTAAAGTATGGTGAATTCCTTTCCCTCCCTGAAAAAGCTGGCCATTTCCACAATAGACTGTTACGGTGCTACTGTTCCACTTTCAACATCCTATGGAATCCTCCAAGACCGCTCCTTAAACTATAAACCACAGGATTCCATAGGATGTTGAAAGTGGAATAATAGCACTGTAACAGTCCAATGTGGAAATGGCCACTGATGCTTGGATGAGGGTGGGGGGTGGAGTAACTTTTCAGAAGAAGAAACTCCCCAAGGAGGCCAGAGTTGGAGCAGGGAGTGAGAACCAGAGAGAGGGTGGGCGGACATCGTGGCAAAGGGAACCAAACCTGCCCTTTCCTTTGGCCAAAGAAAGAGGTGTTGCTGCAAACCTCATTTTCTCCTACCATCCCCTTTCCTTTTTCCTTTGTGTTGCGTCCAAAAGCTTGTGAACCTACAGAGTAAAGAGTACTGTTATCATTTAAGAGGAAAAGAGAGGACTTAGGAACAGGGCTGGTTGAACTTCTGGAGTGTGAAATGTTTATTTTTGAAATGCAGCTCCAAGATGCTCGAACCGTTTGGTGCAACACGCAGTCACAGGAGGTGAACGATGCATCATCGCATCTTGTTTTATGACAAGACGGCAGTAAACAGAAGTCAACTCCGCATGGTTGCGTGCCATATATAAGTTCCAAGCAGCGCATTTGTTTCTTTAAAAGATCGTAAACATAATCAGAAACGTAATAAAATCTGATAAACCAAGTTCTGTATATGAATATCTTCAGATTGTATACTCTCTGGGCTAAATCGCACTACTTCATTTTTGCTTTGGTTTGTTAGTGACAAGGAAGAAAGAAGTTGATGTGGAACACCAAACCAATTTTACAGGAGTCTCGTTATGGCGTTTCTGATTATCCTTATGATTCCATAGGAAATGTAGAGAGGGAGCACGGTGTGGTGGTTTGACTGTTGAGCCAGAACTCGAGGAGACCAGGGTTCAGATCTCTGCTTGGCCGTGGAAACCTGGGTGACCTCGGGGACACCACGCACACACTTGGCCTTAGAGGAAGGCAATGGTGCCAAACTTCCCCAGAATGAATCTTGCCAGGAGAGCCTTACTCATGAGTCAGAGGCAATTGGAAAGCTCTTAACAATATTAACAAACAATGGACAGCCAAGATAGAGCGGTTGTTTGACACACCAAGATTTTGTCCATGCGATATTCATCTTACAAGCCTGATGTTGTTGCTGCTGTGTGTCTTCAGGTCGTTTCCAGTAGATCCCAACCCTCAGGCGACCCTGTTGCAGGATTTTCTGGGGCTGAGAGTGTGTGGCGCCCCCAGTGTCATGCAGGGGGTTTCCATGGCCAGCCAGGGAATTGAACCCTGGTTTCTAGGGTCATAGCCTAGCCTTTCTGTGCTCGGGGCTTATGTGCTCTCCAGCTCCTGTGGGTGTTCCATGTATATCCCCTTACTGATTTTACTGAATTTATCTAGTGGGGGCAAAAGAGGTACGGTATTTGGGATTCATCTGAGCCAGGAGCAGTTGGGAAGGAAGTGTGAAAAGGGGACGTTCTCTCTGTTTTTCCACAGTTGTTAGTGGCTACCTTCTTTTTGGTCTAGATGCTATTCATCTGGAGGCCGGAAAGGTTTCATTTAGGGCTTCATGGAGGACATCAAGCAGGAGCTGGCTAAAAAGAAAGAGGCGAAGGAAAGTATTAAGAAATTTTGAGATGAAGCTAAGAAGCTAGAAGAGTGAGAGGCCCTCCGGGAAGCAAGATGAAAATATGTAAGTCCACACGTTTCTTCTGAAAATGTGATGGTGACTTTAAAGCAAATGCTGAAGACACAGAGACAAAGATTGTTTGCACCTTGGCTCAGTCGCAAGTTAAAAGAGAGCACCTAGTATCAGAAGAGGGCTGGGACTTGGAAGGGCAGGTACGGAGAAAGTAGATGGGCTTTGCAAGGGTTTGAGGCGCATCTTTGAATACAGACGTCAGGATTATCTGCGCCATAGTTTTTCTGATTCCTGTGTGTGAAGAAAGCTGATAGAAAGAGAACCAACTCATTTGAAATGTGGTGCTAGAGCAGAGTTCTACAGCTAGAGCAAACCTTATTTGATCACTTTGATTTCTAGAATACTTTTGTGGAGTGGGAGGAGGGAGGGAAGCCTGGATGCCGACGAAGTATAAATGGATGCTGATCTTTGTTTCTTTTTTGAAAAATTGTGTGTCTGTCTGTGTGTCTGTTTATAAAGGCACACAAACTCCAAACACCTAGAGGATATGATCTCAATGTAGTGCATTCAAAACGCAGATTGATTTTCCTTGAGTGATTTATATTGTTTAATTACATCTCCATGTAGAGCCGGAAAACATTACCAGTGCTTATATATAAAAGTCCGTTGCTATTGATGTTGTGTTAGTTTTTGGATATGGTCCCGTTAAAGAACGATAGCCATGCAAGTTAAGTACTGCTTCAGTTCATTATTTACACTGGAATTTTGTCTCCCCATGGAATGTAAGTGAGACAGTGAGTGTCTAATAAATATTAAATGCTAACAAAATTTAAAAATCTTGACAGTGAAAGTGGTTGGGCCATGGAACCAATTGCCTAGACAGGTGAGGGAGCCTCCTTCTCTGGATGTCTTCAGAACAAGGCTGGACAGCAACCTGCTGGGAATAACGTAGCTGGAGATGCTGCATTGAACCCAAAGATCCTTCCAACTCTGTGGCTCTATGATTCTGTAAGAAGATGATGAAAAGGAAAGGGAAGGAGAAGTAAAGGTGACTCTTAGTGCAATTCTGGAAAACCTGTTTGATCTAGAAATGCAAGCAGAGGACGTACCTCCACGCATGGCTTTCTAGAGCTTGAAATAATGTAATAGCTGAGAGAAGGGGATTTTCCTTTCCCCATAGCTCTAGGAGAAATTAGAAGACCAGGCCTGCTGAATCAGGGATCCAGCTTTATTTAGAGAAAGAAATTCATTTCTGTATCCTATCCTTACAGACCAGAATCTGAACAGAATGGGAGCCCTCATCCATGAGCCTAGACGCTCTAATTTGGTTTGCAAGGTTGCCGAGTCACTAATGCAAAGCGGTTGTTTTGGAAAATTCTACCAAGCAACCAAACTCAAAAGTAGGCTATGCATCGGTCAGCCACATGCAGCCTCCTCTACGGAAACAAGCCTTCATTCCTTGCTAAGCCACCCATTGCCCGGTCCTCTGGCATCACAGAGAACAAGATATACCATGCAACCTTCACCGTGTCAGCTTAGTCTGAGGAAATTTCCTAGATCAAGAAATACAATTGAAAAGGGACACAAGCTTTTCTGGGTCAGCCCTTGTTAAGCCATGTTGGTTTCCCCTTCATGGTGATTATCAGCACTGGTACTAAAAACTGGATCTTAGGCACTATCTGAAATTTCAGATACGATAAGTGCCGGTGGCAGCCGTGAATTCAATAATCAATTCAACTAGGCTAGTAATTAATTTGATGTGTTAGAAAATTTTAGCTGTGATGTTTGTTATTGTTGTTTGCCTTCACGCCATTTCTGATTTAAGGCATCAGGAGTTTTCCTTGGCAGAATGTGTCCAGAGGGGAGTTGCCCTTGGCTGCTTCTGAGGCTGAGAGAGCGCGAACTGCCCGAGGCCCCCAGTGGGTTTGTCACCTGGTGCTCCAAAATCATGTTGTGGTTGTGTGCAACAACAAGCTGATGTTTCTGACTCACAGAGACCCTGAGGTGCCCAAGTGAGTTTCCGTGGCCGTCTGGGGAGCCAGACCCAGTCCCCAGGGCTGCAGCTCAGCACTCAAACCACTCCACCACTCTGGTCCTTAACCATGTTATTTAGTTGGTGGTTATTATTCAGGTTGGTCGGTTTTATTAAATTGTGCTGGAGAATTAAACCCAAGTGTTCCCAAAAAAAGAATTAAATATGGGGACGTTAAAAATTACTACCTGACTGACAGAAGGAAAAAGGTTGTTCCACTGCTAACTTGCTCCTACGTGGTGTAGTGGTTTTTTGTGGTGGCCACGAGGGTCAGAAGCATACCTGTCTCTTCCCCATTCCCTGCACAGAAGCTTTTGTGGACTTTGAAGAAGTAAGATTTGCTTTTGGTCAAGCACATAAACACATAGCAAGCAGACCGGACAGACGTGGGGTTCCTGCCGCAATAACCAGTGTGTGGTGTCAACTGATTGTTACTCCATGGTTGGATCTGGTCACGGTGAACACGGAATTTACTTTAGGTGAGGACCTGAGGTCTATCCCAAGAGGAAACTCTACTGGAGACTTCACCAGACCACCATCCCCTATGGCAAATGTAAAGAAGAAGGTGCAGCTATTTGGGGCAATACGTTGACCGTGGGGGGTCTGTACCAGGGGAATGGTCTCCTTGGGGAGAGAGAGCTAGAAAATAAGAGTACACAGTTAACAGAAGGAACCTTCACGGTTATCAAACCACAATCCAGAAATTTTTAATGTGTCACTATCAGATAAAGCACCGTCTACCGTCAAGTAAGGCAGAAAGGCAATTGCAGAGTCCTGAACGGGGCTTCCCTCCCTCATGCTCGCAGTGCAGCACTCAAGGCCATCCAGTCACACCCGATCACAGTGGTATAGCGTGTAACCTTTACCGGGAGCTGAGGACACACTTGGTCTCCTCAGACCTATGATAATCACCAAGATGTCAAAATGTTTCAGAAGGCCCAAAAAGTAGGCAGAACTAGACAAGAAAAAGCTCAGGCTGATGAGGGCTCTTAGAAATGTGGGGGGACCCACAGAAATGTGGGGAAACTGGGGAAGGGAGCAAGCAATGGTCCAGGGCCTGCATTAAAAGGAGGACAGCGATGGGCAGAGAACCAAATGAGAAGTGCTGAATGGAACTTCATAGAGAGAAGAAAGGGAGGAACCCACAAGGGATGGGAAGACCACAAGACCGGTGAGGTTGAAGATGAAAACAGGACAAGCCATTCATTCCTCTGTCTTCTTAAAATAAGCCTGCCAAGCAAACAGAGAGAGAGAGAGAGAGAGAGAGAGAGAACAGTGTCATGAGAGTACTGAACGTGCCACATAATGAGACCAGGCAGCAGCCTGTGATGTCAGGGCATTCCATCACCATGGATGCACACAACTTTCCACAATGCCCGGTCACTTGGGAGGAGCATTCCTTATCTTCTTCCCACACGTGGTCTTCACCTGTCACAGTCACATGCTGGAAAGTAGCTAGCAGCTAAGGAGAGAGCAAGGCAACATTAAAATCCAGGTTGGTGAGACCGCTGCAGTTCTTGGGGAGGAACATGGGCACTTCCTTTCTCTGCTTGAACAATCTTCCTCTCCATAATCCTCCATGTGAATGGCTGTCTTTACTCACTCATCTTAGTCAGTCTAACCCTGTACACACTGCCTACCTGGGCAGTTTCCTGGGTTGAGGTTTGCTGCTCAGCTCTTGGAGGTCATCAGATTCCATCCTGTCCATCCATCTACCAGGACCCTGAGCGCCTTCTCAAAGTGGCTCAACCCCATCAGGAGGCAGCAGCTATTGAAGCTCACGAAAGGGAAAAAATCTGAGACCTCCTCACTTTTGTTTCCACCTTCCACCAACTCCTATGTAGCTCCAACCAGGAGTGACAAATTCGGATGGAATCCTTGCTCAAGAGTAGTATTCACGGAGGAATCATCACTCCCACTCAAAACTTTCCTTTTCACCACTCAAAACTCTCTGTGTTAGGCACTTCCAGTGGGCAACTCTATCTGCAACAGAGGGAAACACTGGGAGCTTGGCAGGCTGTGGTGGCTCCTAATAACCCTCAGGAGGACTGCAGAAATGTGTTGATACCGGTTATGGCTGGACTCTTATTTGGTGAGTCCCAACTGGCACAGATCTGTTCAGTCAATTGTTGAATGGTTAGTCAACACATAGGCAAATCTCATTGACTCAGTTCTAGTCAGGACTAACAATAATATTTAGGACAATGTTAACAAACACAATGGAAATTTAATTTGCAAATACTGGGACTGTATCAGTTGAAAAAAGATACTGAATGGTCATTGTCACAATGCAGCAGCAAATTGGGAAGATGCAATTCTTGAACGTGCTAAGATGTCTGAAGGAAATGAGGTAGGGATGACAAATTGCCTGAAGAATGAGGTCACAATGGTGCAAATGCAAGCAAGCAGGAAATGTGCAGAACACCTAGATAAGCTAAAAGATCCTGATGCCTGTCAGGATCTGTCTGTCTCCTAGCAAATTCATGCAGCAGTTCAAATCCCTGCTGAGATGTGAGGGCTGGTGGCTCACTCATCAGGCCAGGTCAGGTGCCTCAGGAGAGGACCATGGGGCGAGGGGGGGATGAAGAGCAGCCAGAGGACTCTGTTCCCACAGGCAGCCTGTGGGCCTTCAGGGGACCTTCCACATCAAGAAATGTGGGCAGGCACAGCTTTCAGCTACACCTAAGTCACCAACAGGATGCCAGCCACAGAATCCCTGTGCAGAACCATCCAATCTAAGGGTAGGAACGGGCTGCAAGGGTCCTCTCATCCAACCCCCCTCTGACTTCCACGAATTTACAGCGACAGCCCTCCCGTCTCAGTCTGTTCCAGTGCTGAGCAACCAAAAACCAAAAAGACCCTGCCCCTCCCGCCCACCAGTGCTCCGTTCCACCCTCTCCATGGTTGGAAAAAGGAGCTCATCCACTCTGTGTTCTTCTCCACCATCCCAGACGGTGTTTTGGTTCACACTCTTCCACAGGTTTTTCACACTTAGGCAGTGGCCATCCCCACATTTTCCCCTTCCAAAGTAAGACAAACAATAGTGTGTTTATGGAGACTTCTTTTCTGGCTGTTTCCACACAAAGTTTTTTATTTATTTATTTATTTCTCAGGTTCTGGCGGTTAAAATGAAGGGCCGTGAGGCCGGGGTCTGAATGGGATGCTCAGGCTCAGGGAAGAGGGTGGTGCTGGTCAGGGGAGTCACCCGCTTTTTTCTTTAACATCAGGCATGGGAATGCCCACCTGGGCGTAAGCCCCTCCGGCTGTTGTTGTACTGCAGCTCCCATCACCTCTTACCATTGGCTAGGCTAGTGACAGCTAACAGCAATTGGCAGCCAACACTGGGGGCTGATGGGTCGGCCAACCCTGATCTCCAACCATTGGCTAGTGTGACTGCAAACAGCTTGCCCAAGACTCAGGCAGAGAAGGGTCTTTCCTGTTTCCTGTCCCTTTTAACTTAAGGGGCTGGGGACAAACAAGGGTTCTTCTGTGGGTAATGTGTGGCAGTACCTCTGAGCAGTAGCCATGGCTCAGGGTGCGCAACCTCCTCTCCCTTGGCCCTGGGCAGGTGCAATGGAGTCGCACACATTCCCAAGAGGGAGCCACACTCCCAAGTAGTGCAGGGAGGAAGGCACAAACTGCACCTGGGAAGGCCACAGCATATCCTCTATGGGAGACAGAAGGAATATAAAGAGGGCTATAAAAACAAATCTGGCTCCTGCCATTTGGTCCTACACCCACACCCACACCCACACACACACACATCTTTTCTGGCCAGCCACAGTTCCAACATCTAAGATAAGCTTGTCCCACACACGCAAATAGTACAGTGCATAAACACTATTTATTTGGAGGGAGATACACTGTGCAAGATGAAGTCTGAGGAGACTGCAGCTCAAGCACGAAAGCCAGAACTTTAGGATCCCCGCTTCCCCTCCCTCTTTTCCAAGAGACTTTGGAGCTGCGAGAGCCAGGACATTCTTAGCTATTTACCTAAAGATCTCTGGTTCCTAGGCTTCAGGTTGCAAGCAAGTTGCTACTTCTGCCAGACTATATAGCCCATGACTATAATACGGAGGGCATCCCGACAAAATGCTTGAGGCCCGGTGGCAACTTAGACAATTTCCAAAAACATCAGAAAAGAAAAGTTGAAGAGGGCAAAAGGAGTCCTCATCTGCAGATCAGTGTCCGTCTCTCTCTCTCTCTCTCTCTCTCTCACACACACACACACACGATAGCCTACAAGCTAAGCATAGATCAGCACTTGCTGTGGCATGGAGTTCTGAGCTGAATCAGGAAAGCCAATGCAGTTCTAGGTCCACCAACAACTCTGTACTGTTCAGATCAGGGGAAGCTCTGCTTTGGTCGGCCTCACCTGGGATAATGGTGTCTCAGGGGAGACTGATGAAGATGGCAAAAGTAATCTGGAGACCATCAGGCCCCTGAGAAATAACTTAGGGGCCTGGAAGTGTTTGGCCTGGTGAAGGGAAAAGTGAGAGGCAACGTGATAGCCGTCTTTAACTATTTGCAAGAGCTGTTTGACGGTGGAACAGACCGTCATCAAGGTTGGTGCCATCATCTCCATTGGGGGTCTCTAGAAAGAGCCTGGGTGGGCATCTTTCAGGACAGAGGCGGTTGTGTGTCCTGCCCAACAGAAGAGGGCTGGACGGGGCGGCCCTCACAGTCCTTTCCAGCTCGGTGATTCTGTGATTATGTAAAATGGAATGAACTGAGTGATATTGTTGCTGTCTTTGTTGTCATCATTGTTATTGCTGTATTCATTTATATCCCACCTCTCCCAACAATGGGGCTCAAGAAGGCTAACAACAGTAAAGCAATACAGATTAAAATATTCATAAAAGTATAGATATAACATTTAAAAACAATTTAACAATTTATAAAGATTAAACATTATAGATTAAAATATTATAATACATCTAAAAAACTATACCAACCTTAAAAACAGAACCAGACGGCACTGAAAGCCCAAACGTAGCCATCTTGTAACAACCTGATGGTACAAAACTGGGTTGGCCTGCCATTGGAAAGAGCGCAGGGACAGCCCCCCCCGGCCTCTGTAGGGAGGGGCTCCAAAGTCTGAGCAGAGGGGCCGAGGACGCCCCATCTCCCTCGTTCCCACTAAATGCACCTGGAAGGGCGGCGGGGCAGAGAGGAGAGCCTCTGCTCTGATCCTAAAGCTCTGCTGGGCTTGCAAACCTGATAAAACAGGCTGAACAGAAAGACTCCTCTACTTCTGGACCAAATTTACCACAGTTGTCAAGAAGTATGAGAAAAGGAAGTCTGACTAATTAAGCATCCCAAAACTTTCAGATTTCTGATGTTGTCCTGTAACTTCTTGTATGGCAGATTTTCATACCATGTTCATACTGTTAGCCTTAAGCAACAAAGTTATCTCTGTCCAGCCCAAGAGAGTCACCCACTGGGAGATCCGCAGCTGAGGGTGCCGTGGGTGCCAATGCCAGCCATGGTGGTGCTTTCACGCTTTCCAAGCGGGCCCGTTGCAGGAGGCATCTGCCAGAAGCAGAGGGAAAACGGGTCCAGGGGAAGAGGGAAAATCGTCCTGCAGCCCACGACCTCATCTGACAGCAACCCAGTCCCCCCGTCAGCTCTGCCTTCGTGCCCATTTCTCTTCATAAGATCTGTCTTGGCTTCGTGTCACATTTGCCATTTTAAGAAGAAAGGTGTGGTGTACGTTTCATAAATTGGTTAATTTGTCGGGCGTATGCCTTTCCTCCTGGCCTTTTCATCTGTGGCACCCCCCACCCTCTCTGTTTTTGTCAGCAGTCAGGAAGGCAGCACCGGCTGAAAGATGGCACCAAAAAAGCCCAAGGACAAGAAAGCTGTGCCCAAAACACAGAGCCTATGTGGGCAATTGGTCAGCGAGCAGGAAAACCATCTGAACAAGGAATACGACGTCTTGACAGAGCATGTCCACACCTACACACAACGTGTGGAGCGCTTCCAGGGAGAGAATGAGAGTCTGGACAAGGAGGCCCAGGAGATCCGAGAGAACAGCAAAGCTTACCTGGCCTATTTGGCCAAGCGCACCCTCCGATGCCAAAACGCCATCATTACTCTGAACGATCAGAACCGCTCCGACCTCACGCAAGTGCTGAAGCAGAAGGAAGAGCTGACCTCACAGTACACAGACAAAGAGAAGGAAGTGAGGAGCCAGCTCATTGAGATGGAGACCAAGTACTCCCTCATGAACAAGGAGGTGGAAGAGCTCAAACCCTTCAAAGAACTGCAATCAGAGCAGCTGGCCCGGATCCGGGAGCTAGAAAGGGACCTGCTGGCCATGAAGATCCATCACTCGGAGCAAATGCACAGGATCAAGAGCCGGTTCCTGCAGCAGAAGGCAGAATACGAGATGGAGTCCCAGCAGAAAGTACAGGCTCTGGCCAAGCGGGCTGAGAAGATAGCTGTGCGCAGTCTGATCCAGCACACCAAGCAGATAAAAGCGGAAAACCAGCGACTGCGCAAGGAGCTGCTGAATGTCATCAAGCGGTCCCAAGGCCTGAAAGCCATTGTCCAGCAGCTCAGGGAGCAAAGGGAGCAGCTGCTTCGGGAGCTCCGGTACAGCCGGGGCCTGGCAGACAAGCGCCACTGGCTGACGCGGAGAGGGCCCCCACAGCGCTCCCTGTCTGAGCACAACAGTCAGCCAGGCAAGAAAGGATCAGGCTCTTCTCTGGTCACAGGCAACCTAGTGCTGGTGAACAAGGAGCCGGCATCCTTCACGAGTGCCCGGGCGGCAGCCGAGAGAATCTTTGCAGGAATGGGCCCAAAGCCTCCCGGCAGGGAGCCAAGCAGGTCCAGCAGGACACCCTCTACCCGGGAGGAGCAGCAGGAATGATCGGCTCTGGGAGGAGGAGTGCAAAGGCTGTCTGGCCACTGGTGTGCTGAGGACAGACCTGGGGGCAAGATTACCAAGTTAGGTGGAGCCAGGGGCTGCTGGCATCACTCCAAAGCAAATTCAGCCGTCAGGATCCCCTTCTCCCGGTGGCTGCGGCAACCAAAGTGTGCTGGTTTTGTTACCATCATCACTGAGGGAAGGAGGCTGGGGAAAATCTGTACAGAACAAATAAAATAAAGGCCACTTGATGGACAATGCTCTGTCCCCAGCTGCCCACCTCCATTCAGATTGGTAGAAGGCATGGTTTGGCTTGTCCCATTGTGATGGGAAATGAATTGGCATCTGGATGTTTGACTGAAAGATATGTTTTCCCATTGAGAGCAACTCTGAGCACATTTTGTGTAAAAGTAGCCTATATACTAATGAAGACGGGGCAGAAACTGGCTTCCATGGGTGTCAGCAGAGGCTCAGCAATTGGCCAAACTCTAATGCAACAGTTCTGCCACTCACCCCTCAAAAAGCCACACTGAACAGAAAGTGACAATGCATGCTGCGCCAAAGAAAACATAAGTCTCATGAGACCCAGGCATGTGGCCCTCCACGGTTTCCTAGTGAACATAAGACCCCCATATCCCCAAAGTTACCCCTATCACTGCTGTAGTTAGAAAACATGCAGAAAAAAAGCAAACCAAGTAATGGACTTGGGACTAGGATGAAGGCTGGTAGTGCACAAACACACACATGTAGGATGGAGGACACCTGGCTTGAAAGCAACACATAGGTAAAGGATCTAGGTGTCCTGCTAGACCACAGGCTAAACCTGAGTCAACAGTGTGATGTGGCAGCCCAAAAGTCAATGCAGTTATGGACTGCATCAAGAGGGGTATAGTGTCCGGGTCAAGGGAAGTATTAGCGCCACTCTCTTCTGCTTTGGTCTGACTTCATCTGGAGGAACACTGTGACAAGTTCCGGGCACCGCAGTTCAGGAAAAATGTTGACAAGCTGAAAGGTGTCCATGGAATGGCGACGAAGATGGTCAAAGATCTGGAAGTCACATTTAATGAGGAAGGACTTAGGGACCTAGATAATTTTGCATGGAGAAGTGAAGACTAAGGGGTAGCATGAATGTGATGGCTACCCTTTAATCTCTGAAGGAATGTCATGTAGAACATGAAACAAGGTTGTGTTTTGCTGCTCCAGAGATTAGAACATGATCCAGGGGAGTGAAGCAGTAAGATAAAGCGGTTCCACCTAAACATTAGGATGACTTTTTTACTGTAAGAGTTGTTCAACAATGGAGTAGATTGCCTTGGACTCTGTGATGGACTCTATGTCTCTGGAGGTCTTCAAGAAGAGGTTGGGTGGGCATCTCTCAGGAATGCATAGGGGGGAAAGGAAGGAGAGACATGATAAAAATATACATTATAGAATCCTAGAATCCTAGAGCTGGAAGACATCCCAAAGGGTTACCCAGTCCAGCCCCCTTTTGCCATGCAGGAAGACACAATCCAAGCACTCCCTTTTATACATGGCCATCCAGCCTCTCTTTAAAAACCCCAAAGAAACTCCAGCACACTCCATTTGAGGCCGCAGCAGATCCCAGTGTTGAACCACTCTTACTGTCAGGAAGTTCTTCCTCATGTTTAGGTGGAACCTTTTACTGGAGTTTGAAGCCATTGCTTCATTGTGTCGTAGTCTCTGGAGCAGCAGAAAACAGGCTTGGTCCGTCCTCCACATGGCATCCCTTCAAATATTTAAAAATCATGGCTATCGTGACTTCTCTTAACTTTCTCTCTTCCAGCCTAAGCACACCCTGCTGCCTAAGCTGCTCCTCATAGAGGTTCATTATTTCCAGGCCTTTTACCATGTTGGTCACCCTCCCCTGGACACTTTGTTGTGGACAGAGCAAAGCTTTCCTCCCTCTCCCATTGACCTCAGCACCGCCCCAAAGAGGTCACCTAGTTAAACTGTGCAATAGGAGGTCCAAAGTTCAATAAAATATCATTACAGTAGGAGTCAGACTGTGGGATTCGGTGCCACAGAACGAAACAAGGGATGTCAACATTATCAGCACTCAAAGGGCCACAGTTAGAGATGGCAACCAAGTCTCCTCCTCATTGCTCTTGCTGAAGAGTCCATGGACATTCATGTTTATTCCCACATGAGAGGCTCACCCCAAGGAGGTGATCAATGGTCAGTGGCTTCAGCATGGCCTGAGCACATCTTGCCTCTCTTTCTTTCTCCAGACTGTTAGGTTACAGTACAGCTGCCACACAATACAGGAGGAGCACTACTCAAACCTACCAGCAGCTTTCTTGGGGATGTTGCTCTCCATGAGTTTCCAGACATACTGAGTGACCCATGCACCCAACATACTGGGGTTCCCAAACTTCCTTTATGCTCATGTTCTCTGCCACTGCTCCCCAGTTCCTTTTAAAGCAGCAATCTAGATATGTGAATGGCATGACTGAGATCAATGTATTTCATGTTAAAAATCTGAAAAAAAGTTGTGGGGCTTCAGGGCTGGGGATGTCTTCAGGAGTCTGGCAGGAAAAGAAGATTTCCTCCTGGGCTAATAGTGTCTACATAGGTTGCCTTCTCAACCTATGTATCCCATGATGGGAACAGAAGGGGAAAATACCCTCTTTCCTCTTTGCTCTAGTCTGAATGCCAATCATAAATAGTGGCTGTTATTTAGGTGTTAAAAAGAAAATAAGTTGATTGCAACCACAGTGATCTTTGCAACTGATATGGCTTGATGCTCCCAAATTGACTAATGGATACAGGTCTTCAAGGAAGTATCCATGTCGACAAAGAAAAGGATGCCTCCTAACACTGGAAAAGGTGGTGATCATTTGGTCAAGATGCTGGTCACTATGCGAGTATTCTGGTCTGTGACTCTCCTTTCGGTTTCTTTTAATGCTTCTGGCCTTCTCTAATTGATAAATGCATTGATTTGTGTCATGGCTTTGTGGGATCACTAAGATGTCACAACTACAATGAGCTTTTGAGTTTATTTTATTCCGGCTACAAAATTTGGGAGGCTGAAACCAGAGAAACTGTTGTGGCATGAGGAAGACAGATAGACAGCAAATCTTGAGAGCAAGAAAGTTTTATTTAAAACAACAGCTGTGGCATGCACCAAAGGCAATGGTGGTGAGTGCTGAGTAACAAACAGAACTTTTGTACTTTAGGAACCTTGCCTTCTCTAGAAACGATTGGCCTAAAATGCTATACAGGCAGGAATCAAAAAGGATGAAATGCCTGCCTCATTTTCTCACCCCTCCCTTGCTGGTGTTCTGCTGAATAAGCTCTACAAAGCTGCAAAACACTTGTTTTGCAGAGAGCTCCAGGATGTAACTTCTTGCATCTGTGCCACATTCCAAAGAACTCCATGGCAGAGTTCCCAGAACAGAGAAGACTGTAAAGTCCAGCATACTCAACAGCAAACTGTAAAATATAGCAGGCTTAACAGGCCTCTTATCACATAAAAACACCACAACATCTGGCTAGATGTATTGGCTGCTGTCTCTGTAGGAAGACTGCCTTTCAAGATGGAAACTGCACATGAAGAAAAGGGTTGTTAAGTCTTGGTTTACAATATGTCTTCTCTGTGCGTACAAAAGACTTGTGAGATGGAGATATTAAGGTGAGTAGCCTTTCGTAATCTCATCTTCTGTTATGATCTGTTTAATACCTCTTTAAAGCCATCCATTTGAGGTTGATGCCATCTTTCCACTAGAATGTTGTAAGCAGACATGGACAGAGATTGCTCATGTGCCATCGGTGCCGTGTTGCTCAGCATATCTCTCAAGACTTCATCTGTCCCTACCACATGCGTGACGATGGGCTCTACACATCCCCTTATACACCATTCTTAATCAAAATGACCGTGTCATGAGGATTTTGGAATTCATACCGGTTGCCATAGAAT
Organism: Ctenosaura bakeri; assembly: GCA_948474755.1. Lineage (NCBI taxonomy): Eukaryota > Metazoa > Chordata > Lepidosauria > Squamata > Iguanidae > Ctenosaura > Ctenosaura bakeri. The sequence continues at coordinate 218,661 of CAOLHI010002486.1, read as the reverse complement.
TGCCTGTTGCAATCTGGGTGGCTTTGCCACAATGGTTCTGAAGGGCTTCGACAGTGGCAAGAAGCAGCAGCAAGAGACGTCCTGTCAGGTCGACAAACCACTGCTTCTCCCCGCCCCAGCAGAGTCCCCTTCTGTCACTACACGCCTCCTCTAGGGGTTGGCAGAGGCCAGTCCATGCCCTGGGTCTTCCAAGCTCCCCTGCACTTTCTCTGAAAACTGATGCTGCTGCCCCTCTTGTCCCTCATCCTCACTCAGAAGGGAACTTCAACTCACTCATGTAGCTCCAGACTAACAGAACAATCCCTGGTCCTTCTACTTGTCACATTTTTCTAAATGTTTACCTCTGGCATCTGGGAACTGACCTCCTCCTCAGAGACAGCCCATCTATTCCCCGTCCAGGACTGTTTGCTCTGCTCTGACCAAGAAAACCTCATACTCCCTGATATGCTGAAGAGTAGATACACGGGTCTCAAGTTTCTGGACCTTCTCTTCTTTCAAGGTAACCAACTTGAACAGCTGGAGGGGTACCTGCCGACATCCTCCAACAAGAACTCAAAAACACCACAGCTGTTCCAGGTGCCCACAGCAGCTCCCTCTCCATCCATATTCCGTAGTCCTAAGTAGCTACTCAAATAGAACTCCAGGCCCCCCTGCAAAACACCTGCTGGCCTTGCTGCCTGTTAGCAGAACTCCTGCTCCAATGAAGAAAGCCTAGCGAAACAAGTATAAATTTTGTGTGTGAAACAGCCCATGCTGGTTCTCAGCAATCACATTTTCCAGATGCTCACGGACTGACTGTGAATTCATTGTTGCAGAACCTTTCCTGGCATTGATAGCAAGCTGACACTTCAGTAGAGGGCCAGGTCCTCATCCCCCCACCTTTAAGATGTGAAGAACTTTTTCCACTTCTGTGGCATGTGTCCTGGTCCAACACTGTGACAAAGAAATAAACTAAATAACTTTCACTGGATGACCAAATTTCACACACAACCTTCTTTGTTTTCTCCATTTAGGCAAAACTTGGTTGCAGATACCAAAATCATGGTTCCAAGTAGTACAGGGCCCATTTCCCCTATTCCCACAGTGGCTGCCATTTTCCCAATTGAGACTGATTGGAACTATATGTTGCTCAGGAAGTCAAGCCATGCTTACTGTGTACGTTGAAGTTCACCTCCCCTGCTCTTCTTGACGCTTTGCATGATTCCATCTTAAACTACAGAGTGAATTTGTGAGGCTCTGCAGCCCAGCCATGCAGTAATCAGGGCACGATGGCCACAAGTTCTTGGGACAAGATGTGGCATGTACCCTGTCCCCAGAACGCCTGGTGACTCGTTCATGGATGAAACAGAAGAAAGAAACAAAGCAAAACACACAGTAAACGTTAGTTGTTTGCTTTACTCTACTTTATTAACATGTTCATCCATCTGGTTCACTCTTCTGTGGGAAACTGAGCTCAGAGCTATTTAAAAAATGCAATGACAGCTCCCACCACCTTAGAGAGGCCTCTCCAGTTCTGCTCTCTTCTCGGGAAGAAGAACGAAGCCCACACCCACCTGTCCCCTGCAGCGGCACGTCTACCCCTTCCCTGCGGGAATCAAGAGCTGAGCACACGCCCCTGGGATGCAAAGTCCACGCTGAGTTTCTTCATGATGGCTGCGTGGCTCAGGCCCTGCTGCGAGCGCTTAGCAGAACCATAGTTCTCTTTCACATACTTTGCAAATGGGGCAAGTGGCTTTGCAACTGGTGTCCCATCCTTCCGTGTTGGTTGGCACAGCACGAGCTGACCCTGGCAAAGAGCGCAAACAAAGCGCTGAGTGTCCAAGGTCTTGGAGTGGCGGCCAATCCTGAAAAAACAAACACAAGAGGGTCTGTGATGGAGGAGGAGCAGCTGCCCATCTCATACAGAGGAGGGGTCTATGTGACTCCCTCCTAACATGGGCAACAAGGAATAACGGAATTCCCAGTGCTCCTAATGCCCAGTGAGATGGGTGACGGCCTTAGGAGAGCCATGAGAAAACTCCAGGAACCAGAAGCAGTTTTTGAGGTGATATGACAGGAGGACAGCGAGGAAAAATCCAACAAAACATAGGGCCTTCCCAGGGAAATGTCCTTGATATTTCAGAGCAACATTGCCTCAAACCCACAGCAAACAAAGCAAAGCTAGCCCTTGTTAAAAGAGATTTAAACCAGCACCAGTCTGTTCTGCAGAGGCCAGGACCAAGAACAGAGTCAGCGAATCATTTCCAAAGCATGACCATTAGGTGAGCAACAACACCCATTCTGTGTCACCCATATCCTACTCGTGGGTGGCAGAAGCCAGGAATGGATGGGGAGCAGAATTTGGGCTCACAAGGAGGGATAGGCTAAATCCAGTTGCCCATGCTGTTAAGCTGGAGACCTATGGAGCCAGTGGGAACTTTATAAGACAAGGTTTGGGAATGTTCTCTTGATTCAGGGGTCTAATTGGAACAAATTGTTGGATTTAGGCCCTGGCTCAGCTGGAGGGGAGAAACAGAGCTGTTGTCTTGACAAAACATGTTCACACCACAGATCAATACAAGTCCCTATGAGAAGACTGGAACTGTGTTGCTCCCTAGGTGTATTTCCACTACACACTTAAATCAGTTTCATACCCATTTAAAAGGAAAAGAGATAGTCAGGAGGCAAGAAAATTTGGTGGGGCATGGAAGGGTGGAACAAAAAGTAAGTGCACCCCAAGAGAGAAGCTGTTTCCCCCTCCCCTACTTTTCTTTTTCAAATTCATTTTTGACTCTTCTCTGAATTTTGCAACTCCTCCTGGATCAAATATCAAAAATTCAGACAAAGACGCATATTTTAGTAACAGCTACACTCAACACCTGCAGGACACTGGCCCCCCTGAGGGACCTCAACAACATGCCTGCAACCACTGTCTTCGGCACGGGCTGGACAGGATCCCAGTCAGGCAGCCAATGGGGAAAGATGGGAGGGGAGGGCAGGGGAGGGGTTCCTCCAGCACCCCCCACCGGCCTGCCTCTCCATCTTCATCAGAAAAACACATTCACAACCATTCATTCCGCCCGAGCAAGTTGTGGCCTCCAGCAGACCAGTGGTCTCCTAGTGGGTGAGAGGATCCTCATTAGATCCTTATTCTGGTCCTCAGTTTCCTCGGGTGTGAAACCTGACAGCCAGATGCCTTCAAACTTTGGAAGGGACCCTCTTGTGAAATCTGACACGTTTGGATAGCCTCCGAATGCTGCAATTTAAATATACCCACTTAGAAAAACTGGGCAGGGGAGCATCCAGCTAAATTATGGGGTTAGGACAACTCAGGCAAGGAGGATCAGACCAGAGCTCCTTGAGGAGCAGTGGAAGTTCTATGGCCCCTCAGGTGTTACAGAACTGCACCTGCTGCCATATGAGGCAGCATCACACCCGGGAGGGGGATGCTGGGAGGATCAGCACTACAATACCCAGAACACCTGCATGTTCCCACCCCACCTTCCAAGGACGAGACCTCCAGGAGTGGACAGGGCAGGATTCCAGGCTGGCCCATGGAAAGCAGCTCCCTGTCACCAGCTGGAACCCACGTGGCAGGAAGAAAAGACTGGTGTCAGGGAGCATCTTCCACCTGACAGGAAGGGAAGAGGGGATGCTCCTCATGTGTAGCCAAAAGAACTCTCCCCTCCCACTTACGTGTTCCTGCACTGAGAGCACTCGTAAGTGAACTTGTATTTGATCTCATAGTTGTGGCACCGTGCCACCACAGGGAGCTCCGGGTGAACCACGGCAGCCTTCTTGGCGTACAAGCTCCAAAACCGACCATGTCCATCTTGAATACCATGGATGAGCCACGTGGCTGCATGGCAGAGTTCGTGGATCAGAGTGTCCCGCAGACGATCTAAGCCAGAGATAAAGCAGGAGAAAAATCAGGGGCCACAGAATTTGTGGGTACCGGGACAGGTGCCCTGACAGCCAACCCAGAGGGAACAACCAGTAGGTTGGGCTCCCAGGCCAACCAGGCTGTTCTGCTCTAGCATGCCGGGCACCACTTTCTCTCAACAAGTCACGAAGCCGCTCTGAATGAAGCAAAAGCTGCATGGCGGGCGGGCAGAAAAAAGCTGGCTTAAGAAGAACACTAAAGGAGACTCAACCTGCTACTGATGTCAACAGGCTTGAGGCAGATGCTTGCCTCCTGCCTCTTCTGAACCTATACAGTATCAGGGCCAGTGAGCAACTCTGTGCCACCGTTTCTCCTCACAATAAAAGGCCTTCTCTGCCTATTCACACCCTTCCCGTTATGCAAATACACAAGTCAATACTAGAGTGGCTGATTCTGTTTGAGACCCAGAGCCTCTTGCTTCCATTCCCAACTCCACTCTTCAAACTGAAAACATTTTGAAGATATCACATCTTTCCTAGTAAGAGCTCCATCTCACTTGGCTTCAACATTATTAATCCCTTGTCTAGGGAGGAAACATCTTGAAGTGCTCAGGTCTTTCTTGTTCCCAAAACATACTGGCTCCCACTGTTATCAGACCTTAAGTGGCAGCAAACCCAAAGTGGGGACAAGACCTCATCCCATCAGCAGGCTGGGATGCCTGCAAAGCCACCAACAGCTTGGGGCTGGGCTGCTGAAGGGGACCCCCCCCCATCTCAACAGGAATTAAGCTGCCTCTCCCAGCCCACTGAGCCCTTAGATTGCCCTAGGAATCACTACAGGTGAAATATAAGACCTGACAGCCGTACCTGAGAGCCTGGCCACCTCTTCTGTTCATTATTCCCAAAGAGAACAGAGTCCAGGGTCAGGTCACCCCCTCGCTTCTCTCACCTTCCTATTGTCATATCATTCCACAGGAGGGATCTGAAGATGTCAACAGCTTACAGAACCCTTCGGGGAGAGCCTAATAGATGTTTGCTAGATGGAGGAAAGAAGAAGCCAAGCATACTTGGAGACACATCCTGGTCTTCAAGAAAGCTGGTTTCAGTAAGCTTAGGGAAATGCTGGGCAAGATTCCATGGGCAGAAGTGCTAAAAGGAAAGGGAATTCATGACACATGGGTGTTTCTTAAAGGTGAGATATTGAAGGCAAAGTTGCAAACAATTCTGGGGAGGAAGAAAAGTAGGAGGTGTCTAAAGAATGGAATAGGTAAAACTCAGAATGAGCTCGGGCTTGTTAGGAAGGTTAATAATGGGAAAGGTTTTGCGAGGGTCTTCAGAGGAAGATGGAGAGCTGCTTCAGTCTTCTCCCAAAAGGAAAAGAGAATACCCAACTAAATTCAGGTCACCAGGGCTGGATGAGCTGCAGCCAAGAGGAACTTTCAGATGTAATTTCAGAGCTACTGTTTGAGCTATCTTTGAGAATTCTTGGAGTACAGGAGAATCCCAGCAGATTGGGGAGGACAAATGTCCCCATCTTTAAGCAGAAGAAAGCAGACTTGAGCAACTACCAAACATTCAGCTTGATGTCAACACCAGGAAAGATTCTAGAACAGATCACTGAACAGGCAGTCTGTGCACAGTCAGAAAGGAAAGTAGATCACTAAGGAACATGATTACTAAGAGCCACAGGTTCCTTAAGAATGAATCATGCCAAACTAATCTCATCTCTCTTTTTTTCTTTCTTTCTCTCTCTTTCTCTCTTTTGGGGGGAGAGGGGAGAGAGAGAAAGAGTCACATACTTGGTAGATCATGGAAGTGTTGTAGATGTAGTACAGCAGGCCCTCCACACTTGTGGGTTTGACTTTCAGAGATCTGATTATTTGAAAGTTTCCCCTATCCCTGCTCAGGTGCTTCTTTTCCCCTTTGGGTGCCTCTGATCAGGCCACACAGCCCTTTAAAAACCAACCTCTGTTCTTCTTCTTCCTCCTTCTCCTCCACCAGTTGCTGCCTAGCCAACTGACAACTTGCAGACCAATTTCATAGAGTCATATAATCATAGAAATGTAGAGTTGGAAGAGACCCCAGGGGCCATCCAGCCCATCCCCCTGCCATGCAAGAACACCTTCAAAGCACTCCCGACAGATGGCCATCCAGCCTCTGTTTAAACACCCCCAAAGGAGACTCCCACTACACTCCGAGGCAGCAGATTCCACTGCCGGACAGCCCAGACTGTCAGGAAGCTCCTCCTGAGGTTCAAATTTCCCAGCACCACAAACCCTCTCCCGATGCCCTTCCACACCCAAGGAAGGAGGTAGGCCAGAGAGAGGAAGTATGGGGGCACCATGCTGACCCATCCCCTTTCCATCTCCATTTTCTAATCTGGTTTCGATTCTGGGTGTCTGTTTTCCCAACCATGCCTTGGCCAGCTTCCTACAGACACAAATACATATTTTGATATTTGCAATTTTACCACTTTTGCAGGGGTTCTGCACCCCAGCAAGTGTGGAGGGTTGACTGTATATCTTGATTTCAGTAAGACTTTTGATAAAGTCTTCCATGATATTCTTGCTGACAAGTTGAACTGTGGGTGAGACAGTGCTGTTGTTTCATGGATTTGTAACTGCTTGACTGAACAAACCCCAAGAGTGCTCAGTAGTTATTGCTTTTCATCTTGAAGGGAAAGAACTAGTGCCACCAGGTCTCTGCCCTTCAGCATCCTTATAAAGAATTTGGATAGTAGTAAAGAGAGCAAGCTTATGAAATTTGCAAGTGAAACCAATTAAGGAAGAGTAGCTAATAACCTGGTAGAGAAGATTAGGATTCCAAATAACATTAACAGTTTGGTTGGACAAAATAAAAATGAATTTCAACATGGAAATCTAGTCAGGAAAAATAAAAGGTACAAATACAAGATGGAAGACACCTGGGTTGAAAGGAGCACGTGTGAAAGAGATCTAGGAGTCTTAGTAGATCACAAGCTGATGTTATCTCACTGGAAAAACCCTGTCCCGGGGTCTACAATTTTGATATTAAAATATGATTCAATGTGCCTGAGAGGTCACCCAGAGGGGCACGTAGGAAGCAACGGTCAAAGATCGAAAACCGGGTCAGGCCAGTAAAATCCCCAGTCACGTAGCCCCAGGAGACCTCAAGATGTGTAAACCCACAATAAACAAAGGGTCCTCAGCCCCGAGATGACAACTTGAGGGGATTAGTGTGTCTGCCCGAAGTTGAGCAAATATTCCATCAGGTGAGGGCCATTTACATGAAGTCACACCACAAACTAACAGCCAAAGATCCTGAGACTTTGGCAACACCTTGCAATCCCATCACACAAAGGAAATTGCCATGGTAGAGCTTCATTACCACTCCAACACCCATTGTTCTCTCCAGGAAAGGATTAGTCCTCCAGGTACTTTTCCCCCTACAAAGAGTCCCAGTTTTTGAGTGGTTCTTTGGATCACTCCCAGTCATCTCAGCAGACCGTTGCTCCGTCCGTTGAGTAATCCCCTCAGCCCTCTCCGTGATGAGCCCCACTTCTTCGCTGCCTTCCCGGACCCAGGACTTCAGGGAAAGGTGCATTATTACCCCGACTGTACCCCTCCAATACTCCCCTATCAAATTTCCTCTCTTTTGTTTCTTAATAGCTCTTGGGTGCGTGCGTGCATTATTGCGTTGGTGTGTGAGACTTGAATTCAATAAAATCATTTATTGGACATTCTTGTTTGGTTTTTGGCCTGGCCTGACCCCGTAAAAACTGGGTGAAAAGACCCCGCTAGGTTACCCTGCCTCTTGCATTGCTATAGCTCGTGCTCTGGCTAGTTTCCATTCCCCATCACGTGGAGCACAATGAGGTGTCCCCCAAGGGACCCCAGAAATCAAGGTAACACTGACTATGAGTTGGCAGTGCATTACAGCAGCCAAATAAGTCAGCACAGTTCTGTTCTGAAGCAACGTATCTGTGGTGCCCAGGTAAAAGGAAACAGTAGTGCCACTCTATTCCGCTTTGATGAGACTCACCTGGAGTCTGGTATCCAGTTCTCCACTTCCACCCACTTACCAGCAGAGTCACAGACTTTCTCTGACAGCATTATCCGCGCATAGCGCTGCCCTCCAGACTCTTTCAGTCGGCCAGTGACACAGCACCCAGCTGTTTTCCGCATCTTCTTGTTCCAGAGGATCTCCATTCTCTCTGGCAACTGAGAGAAAAGGCAGAGTGTGGTGTAACCAAAAGCTTGGTTCTCTTCCAGTCAAAACAGAGGCAGGCAGAAGCAGCCCCTAGGATTCCAGCATAGCAGGCCTACAGCTGCAGTTTGCTAGAGGTAGGGAAAGCTTATCTGATGCGAGAACAGGAATGGGAGGCAACCAGGAAACCTAGACCAGGCAAGGGAAGGTCCTTCCCGCTGGCTGTGACCATGCATGGGCAGAAAATAACCTTCTCCCAGGACAAGAGAGAAATGCAACCACCACCTCAGGACAGACGTCAGTTGCCCAGGATCAGGACTCCCTAAGTCCACTGAGCCGTGGCCAAGGAACCCAGCCCATAGCATTCCCCACCCTGTTGACAAAGGACCACCCAAGAGAAAGAAGCCCATCCTCCTTTCCTCTCTGCCCCCATATTCCACATGGAGGAGAACAGGTGTGTGCATAGGTAGGGAGGGCCTTTCTCAAGCCCCACCAGCTTTTGCAGCAGCCAGGCTGGGTGGCATTAGCCTTTTGAGAAAGGGCAGCTCTGCTTTCCCAAGTTCTCTGCATGGGCTATTGGATTAAGGGAAGGACTGTTGGCAGCCAAAAAACCCAGTGCTGGCTAGTACAGAAACAAACCCTTTGGACCATGCTACCTTTTGCTCGAAGACTGATCTGTTATAGAAGGCATAGAGGTTCTGTGCCAGCTCCTCCTTCTGGCTCCGGAACCTCTTGGATTGCTGGGATTCCGGGTCTGACAGTGCCTGCAGGAAGCAGTCCTGGACCTGGCAGGAACCCCCCCTGCAGAGAGAAATGCCAAAAGGGCAAGAGAAGGGAAGCAGCCCAGAAAGAGGCCGCCATGCTGACACGTGAGCAGGACTTGAAAAGAGAGGTGCCTCTGGAAGCTCTCCAGCCACAGTCCCTCCTTCACTGTGGAGCAGCCCTGAGTCTCAGGTCGCTTTGCTTCCCCAACATGTCATGGTGGGGGGTCATATAGGAGAGTCTAGTTTCATGGGCACTGATTTGAGTTTCATGTAGCCTGCTATATGCTACCTGTCATATATGAGAACCTATCTACAATCCATCTATGTATTATCCCTCTATGCACTGCTTTGCTATAATGCATCAGAACGTATAACGTGCCCAAAGGTATGGTATTGGGCTGGAGAGGAAAAGAGGGGAAAATGGGCGTACTTGAGAAGACACGAACCATGTTATGGGAATATGCGAGTGTTGACATATGGAATGAGCCAGGAGGGAAATAACAACTGCCCAAGGTCTGGGAAGGGAACCAGCCCAGGAAACAAAACACTTTGATTCACTACCCAGCGAAGTCTTAGTAACCACATCTTGCTGAGGATTGCTTACAAGAAAATATAATGTCCCTTTGTGGTAGTTCCGGCAACTTCTGCAGAAATGAGCAAACGATACTCCCGAATTTCCACCAAATAAAATTCTGTACATGTTAGAGTGCTCTGTGGAGCAGAGGTGGTCTTGTGCAGGACACTGAGCCTCCTCCCCCCACCTCCCACTGCATCCAAGGCCCACCTGCAGGGTCAAATCAGTTTGTCAGCTCCTGACAAACAGAAAAAGTGGCCTGGGGAGCCTGGAGGACACACAGCTCATGGGTTACAGGCTGATGGCAGACCCATTTGAGACAGGGTCAGTCTCTAGTGGGAGGGCCCATTTTCAGCATGGGTGTACTCTTGGAGTGTACTCTTGCTTCTAGGCTCTCACCCCTCATCCATCCCACACTGCATGGCCTAGCAGTCTCGCACCTTGATTAGTACCCACACTGCATGTAGTTTCTGCAAAGGGAAGCCCTGCTAAAAAGCCAGTACAATCTCAGGCTGTACCAGCAGGCTGTACCCTGCCTAGATCACAGATGGGCATAACTCTGAGTCTGGGAACAAGGGAATTGGGACAGTGGCACTTGGCCTGGCCAGGCTCCCCTCATGTCCCCTTTTGACCTTGTGAGGCTGGCCTTGAAGGAAGCTTCAAGTGGCACAGGAGGGGTATTGGGACAGCGGCACCTGGCCTGTGGGTGCATGGAATTCGCGATGGCTCTCTCTTGGAAGATGCCACAGGTTCCCGCTTTCTCTGACTCCAGGAAGGACGGCAAAGTGATGCACTACTAAATAGTGTGCTTTTTGATGTTGCTTTTCAGGACCGGGTGGGTAAAACACGCTAGTGGCAACAATGTCCCTTCCAGCACGTCTGGTGGACACAATTACCTCACAGCAGCAGCAGCTTCTTCTAGCTGTGTCCTGTCTGAAGGGCTTCCTTTTCTACGTTCCTGCATGCCCCATCTCCCTCCAATCAGTTTCACTGGCTGACCCCACTGGATTCTCATGTCATTAGGAGAAAGAAGGGAGAGACAGAGCGGAAGAAGCACCTCCCTCCCCTCTTAACCCACCATACACAGTTTTTCACACCTCTACCATGTCTCCTCAACAGCCCCAAACATTGCAACCTTTTCCCTAGGAGAAGTTCCCTGAGGCCCTAAATCATTCTGGTTGCCGTTCTCAGCTCTACAATATCATTTTTAGATGCAGCACCCAGGACCATGTCCAGGATTCCATGGGTGGTTGCACAAAGGCATGACTCGTGGGCAATTACATTCCCCATTTGTCTTCTAAGGATGTCCAGCGCAGGATTTGCCCGCTTCACAGCAGCCTCAGGTGGGAACAACATTTCCATCCAGCCATCCACACCACAAGTCCATTAACTCTTGTTCTGATTCCATCCATGGGAGTGCAAAGCTGGGCTGCCCCTACCCCCAAGCACGCACGACTTAAGACCCCCTTCCTCTGGTTCTCATCAGCCATTTTCATGTCTGTGGCTGGACAGATCCCTTTGGGGGTCCTTGAAACCCCTCTTTGGTCTCAAAGCCCTCAGTAATATTGTGCCGTTAGCAAACTCTGCCACCTCACAGCTCACCCCCACCACAGCCCATAAACTTTACGAAAGTTTAAAACCCCATTCCCCTCCCTCAGGAGGATCCCACAGCTTCTGTCCCTCCACTGGTAGAACTGACCATAGGTTCCTCCTCTCTGGTCTCTGGTTTGACCAGCTGCCAGTCCCCAAGAGGACCTTCCCCCTTGAGCCAGGGCAGCTCAGACACAGCGCAAAGGCCCTCTGAAACAGAGGTGTCCATTTCTGCTCCTTTCCTTCTCCCCCAGCCTGCCCATGAACCAGACACAGGAGCCAGAGAACTCAGGAAGAGGCAGGCTGGCATCTCACCTGCAACAATGCCCCATAGTGGTTACTGCCGGACTAAGACAGGAGGCCAATTCTCATTCAAATTGCAAACTGAACTAAGTAACCTAAGCTAAGTATTCCCCTCCCTTCTTGCCTATCCTGCTGGGCTGCTGTGAAAACAAATGGAAAGGGGAGAACCATGCGCTTACTTCCCTCCTTGGAGAAAAGACAGCTGGAACATGGTTGCTCTCATTGCAGCCACCACGCCCACCTCCAACATGCTCCAGGAGCAGCTGCAGCAGCAGCGACTGCCAGGATGCCATTCCTCGGGGCTTCCCTCGGAAGGGGAAGGTGGGGGTGAAGGGGACGGAAGGATGGGAACAGGAGGAAAGACCTACCTGGTGGACCGTGCCTGGTGCAACTGGGTGACATCAGCAAGCACTTTGTTCTTGGGAACCCAAGCAGACGTCGACAGGCTGGGCCCAGGGGCCTGGGACCGTGCTGGCTGGGCGTGCTCCTTCTCCACTGCTGGGCAGAGATTTCCCAGGGAGCACCTCTCTTCTACCAGACACAAACCAAGACAGGTGCTCAGTGCAGGCAAACTGAGCTCCACATAGGCCAGAAACGTCTAGCTGGGCCTACCTCAGAACAGGTGAACTGTCTGCTCCCCGGCATCATTTCGCCACAAAGAAAGCAGTCCCTGAGGCCAACCACTTTACCAGTCCACACCATTCCATTCCTTTATGAGAAAGCAAGAAGAGTGCAACCCTCGGGATCACACCAAGCCTCTCACTAGCCCAGCAGTTCACCCAGGCTTTTGGAAGCCTGAACTACAGAATTAATATTCTCCCAGGTCACTAAGCCAAGCTACTTTGTTCCAGATCCAGTCACTGAGCAAGACTTTCAAACACCTTCCTCCCCAACATCTGCACATCTATGAGTAGCCGAGTCCTCATCCCAGCCTTTCTCCACGTCCAGAATTGTTCTAGTGTTAATCGGAGATGGAAAAAGGGATCAGTTAGGAGGGCAGCCTCTGTAGGTGGAGACCAGATATCTAGCACTCATCTGGAAACTACTCTTCCATTTCAGAACACACATACGCCAGTGAAAGGGAAAAAATACAAAGGCTCACACAACACATTATGAAATGGTGGTGGTATGCAAGTGGACACTCCCATGCATCCGTACACGTGTCGTCACCATTTTAGGCACAGGGCACAACACTCTGCAACAGCTTAAATTTGCAGATCCAGAGGTTGCTTATACAGAGGGCCCACTGAAATCCCAGAAAGACAAGAAGAGCCCTGAGGCTGGATTGGGTCCACAGAGGCTCCTCTCTTCTGGCATTCTGCTTTCACAGTGGCTGGCCACCCAAACTAGGAGGAGACGTTCATCAGCAGCACGGAGAGAGCAACAGCAACCCTCACCCCACTGGAAACCCTGCGCCTGGGGGGCATATATTCACTGCCAAAGGCACTGGGAGGCCATCTCTGGCCTTGATGGTGGGTGAAAACCCCAAAGTACAGAAAGCCTCCCGTCCCATAAGCGATCTAACACCCAGAGGCTCTGTACGCCCCATCATTCCACTGGAAATGGCTTCTTCCCCACTTTTGCATGCGGAGGGCCTTCGCTATGCTCCCCCACATCTCCAGCTTTCCTCCTTAATTGGCAAATGTCCAGTTCCAACAAAGGGCGCCAAGGTGGCATGGAGGGGAGACCCAGAGGCCCCACTCAGCCCTCAGTCCTGCTGTAGACTGAGGGACATCTGCCTTTCCTCAACAGAGGTGCAGCTCTCCCTTTAAAAATAGCAGTGACAATAACAATGATGTTTCCATACAAAGTGCTTCTTTGCTTCATTTCATTCAGGAAAATCAATTTTCAGAGCCACAATAACCTGTCCAGCAATTGTAACTGAAGAGTTTGTGAAGAGAGAGCATGGCACGCACCGGTCCAGAGGCAATGGTGGCAGTGGTGGCAGGAGCAGCACGTCCCAACCCCTCCACCCCAACCCACTAAGTCCTGCTCCCCCCCCCGGAGCTCTCCCTCACTTACCAGGGGTGCTTGGGGGGTGCGGAGCACTCTTTTCTGAAGGGAAAAGCATCTTTTGCTTGATGCGTGTGGCCAGGCAGCTGATCTCTTCATCGGAGCTCTCAGACCCTGATGCAGCCTGCTCCCAGCTGCAGACTGTGCCTGGAGTTCTGCTCCTGTTCCTGACGCCCCCTTCCTCCTCACTTGGAGAAGAGTCAGGACTGTCCTTGCGAGGGACACGATCCTTCTGTGAGGAGACAGATGGCTTGCTCCTCCAGGTCCCCCGCTGAAGGCCCACCTGTCGGGGCTGGCGGGGAGTCCTTGGTGTACTTTCAGCAAAGACTGAATCGTCATCACTGTCGGTGTCACTGAAGGCACGAGGAGGTGGGAGTGACAAGGACCAATAGACTCCCTTCCGAGATGTTCCAGCTATGCCTGGCGTGTGGAAAGGCTTTGGTTCTGCAATGCAAGATGAAGTTCCAAACAGGAAGTTCCCAGAACTGCTTTCTTAGAGGTCAAACTGAGAGAGCACAACAACACCTCAGAACCAGGCCTGTGTTTGGCACACAACCAGCCAATGCACCATGCACTGGCCAATATCAAGAACATGACAAAATCCCCCCAAAACCATGGGATCAAGAAAGATGTGGCATGGATCCTGTACCTCATGCAGCTATAAATTATTTAGTTAATTTAAAACTTTTCTGTATTGCCTCCCACAAGATGTGACGAACAAATAAAAATAAGTTAAAACAATACAAAGATTTTTTTTAAATTAAAACACATTGAAATACTCTTTAAAAACACAAACGCATTAAAGAATAAACCTATTCAACAATCTGATGGAGAACAGAGAGAAATAAAAGAGTAGCTTCAACTGTAAAGATAATAATTACAATGGTATAATATGGTAAAAATGGTAAAAATGTATTGATTGGTTAAATGGCAATTGATGATTGTTATGCCTGAGATTTTATATTGTATAGTTAACTGTATGCCTTGTATTGTATCATATTGTATTCCTTGATTGATTAACCTGGGCAAAACTGGAGAAGAAAATTTGTTAGGGGAGCTGGGAGGGGGAGGGGAACATTTGGAAGAAATGTCCCCATTTTATAATTTTTTTTGAAAACTATAATAAAAATATTTTAAAAAAATACTCTTTAAAAATTCTTAAAAACAATAGTCTAAAAACAATCCTAGAATATGGTGTGGAAACAGTTCAAACAACAGCTTCAGATACTTAATGCCATGAAGGACAGCAGTGTTTTGGTTGGCCGCTGGAACCTTAGAAGAGATGGGGCCAGCCTGACATTCCTGAGCAGGGAATTCCACTGTCTAGGGGCTGCTACACGGCAAGCCCTGTTATGTGTACCCACCAATCTAACTTCACAAGATGTCGGGACACACAACAGGGCCACATAAAAGAGCCACAAGGAGGCTCTGGGCTTCCAGCCAAGACATCCAAATGAAACCATGAGGAGGGCTAGAAGCATGCTGCTCAGCATTAACCAGAATAGGGCTGAGGAGCAAGAAGAAAAGGTTGCTTTCAAATGCTCCAGCTTCCAGGAATTTCCTGCATCAGGTGGTGAGGGCAGGGGACTACCTTCCAGCCCGTGAGGCAGAGGTCCACCTGGCCTAGCACCCTCTTCTTGCGCAGATAGGAGCATAAGCACTTTGCCAGAGGAAAAGTATGGGAGGGGGTAGTGCTGATGCAGGCTGCCCTACTTCCCCAACCCCACAGGGACCCTTCAGCCACTTGCCTTTCTTGGCAGATCCATACTTGCTTGTGAGATAACTTAAGAAACCCTCCTTGGAATCCTTCACTCTAAGAGACAAAACACAAAGCCAGCAGGTAAGAGGTTGTCAGAGGACAAACAAGGAGGCCTAAGAGCTTATCACACATCCGAAAATGCAGCTTTTCAGGGACTTGCCAACTGTTTGCAGGCAGGGGTTCATCAAACTCCATTTTGAGGCAGCAGGAGGCATTCTGACTCCTTGACCAGCTGAGCCAGAGGCGCAGTTATCATCCACAGCACGTGAAGGGATTGTCACAAGGAGCTTTCACCCAATTCCTTTATGTGGCAGATGGGTGGGAAGAAATGAGCATGTGCCCAAGGAGAAACTGACCAACCCCACCTGCCCTGCCGTCAGGAGACAGAGCGTCTCATGCTGCAAAACAAGGGGCCATCGGAGGCTGAGAGTTTCTGTGCCACAGGCATTCCTAACCAGGTACAAAAAAGCAATGGCCCAGCCTTCTGACCTCTGAGACATCACCCAGCTTCTCCCCCATCCGTCTATTCTCATACACAGGGCTCATGCCTATTTCATTAGTTTAACATCCTGCATCACGAAACTTCTGGGGAACTTGGAAGCCTTCTTACTATTTTGCAATACTTCCATGTGTTCAACTCTTTCCTGTGTAGGAGGTGCAGACCTGTTGTGGTTTGAGGTGGGAATTTTCCCCAATAGAACAAGACTAGCATGATGTCTTTAGGTTCTGCCTGGGCTGACATCGGGTGTGCAGACAGGGAGCGATTTGGACAATCCTAATGACATTTGAAGTTCTCCCCACCCCATCTGTGCATGGGGTAGATTCTGACTAGTCAATCTTTATAGAACAACATGGCTTGGCATTACAGTTTCTCTAAACTTTGTTTAATCAGAATTTCCTCAGACTAAGTTGTATAAACTGAAACCACGATCTCTCAGTATTACCCCAATGATTCTACACCTTTGCAAAAACAAGGGGAAAAACTGCTCCATTTTTAAATCTTCAGTACCATTCCACTCTCCCAGAAGTACATATATAAGAGACACTCAAGAGCATTTGTAAAGGTGGGAAAAAGACATTAATCTGAGTGGTTTGTGCCCTTTAATTACAGTTGGCATGACTGGTTCATGTCCATTACTCTCAGCTGACATTAATGTGAACCCATCTAAGAACAATCCTATTGGCCATGCAGAGAGAGCCAAGGGAAAAGCAAGGGCCTGACCCAGATCGCTAATGAACTCCTAACAGCAGGGTGGAACAATGACTCCGCTCTTACTTCCCCTGAGGGACTTTTGGCTGCCCTTTCACTCCTATAGGCTCCCTGCCATGCCATGAAAAGGGCTTTGCCTGCACAGGTTTGCAGGCACTATTTGGGGACTGGTGCAGGTCTGCCACTGCTTTTTGGTTCCTGCAGCTCCACACCTTCTGCTGTTCCCTGTACCTGGGTTACCAACCCTGCCTCCTCTTCCCACCCCGGCAGAGAAATGGGCTGCAGAGGTTCCTGCGCAGCCAGGAGGGAGGGTCTGAGGCTGGCTCTCCTCCTCCGGGGGCCCATTTCTTCCTGCAGAGAACAGGAGCCTAACTGGCCCCATGAAGCCCTTCCAGGGCCCCCCTGGGGGCGTCCCGATTGAGAATGAGGAGAGAGAGAGGTCTGCCCACTATGGAACAATTCTTACGTTCCTCACTGCTTCTCAGTGCTCTCACCAAGCCACCTGAAGTACATTGGCTGCTGCTACAAGTGATAACAGGACCTAACAAGATACAGGCTATAAAACTTCTCGTTTTTAGAGATTTTCAGAAACGCAGCTATTTTATTACATGAGCACAACGCAAGTGAAACCACACAAACGGGATCAAGCCCAGCCACACGAAAAATAAGAAAAATACAGGTTCTGTGGTTAACAGTCTCTAGGAAACAGATACTTACGTGGCCCAGCACTTCAAACGTGCTAAATTTAAGACATTTCTAACGTAGTTTAAGTTAATGTTGATGTGGGTTAATATACCGTATGTTCTTGGAGTTTTGTTTGCTAGGGGCAAAGAGACCAACATCCCCGAGTTGGATGCCTAACCATTTTGAGACAACTGGAAAAATCTTTACCTCAAAGTCCCCACGAGCCACTTTTCATTTCAAAACAGAGGGAAGTCCAGCACCCACCTGCTGCTCGGAGTCTGTGAAGCCCAACGTGCCGCAGGCTCGGGGGTCTTCATTCTAGACAAGACTGAGCCAGGCCAGAAAAAGGGGGTCAGCCGGGCGGCAGTCATCACGGTGCTTCCGGAGGGCAACTCGCCCGACGCCAACGAAGTGCCAAAAGGCAAATATGGCAACGTTTCCACAGAACCCCAGAGCCGGAAGAGACCCCGGGGCCGCCCAGTCCAGCTCTCCGCTGTGCAGGAAGGCCCGTCAAAGCCCTCCGCCTGAAAGCCCCCAGGGAAGGAGGAGACTCCGCCGCGCTCCGTGGCCGCAGCCTCCTATTCCGCCGTCCGGCTGGGCTTCGGGTGGAGCCTCCTTTCCCGCAGCGGGAACCCACGGCTCCTTGTCCGGGTCTCTGAGCGGCGGAGAACGAGCCCGCTCCCTCCTCCGGGGGGCGGGGCCGCTGCAGTCGAGGGGCTGAGGCGCCGCCGCCCCCGCGCAGAGGCTGCCTGGTCCCGGCCCTCCTCGCTCTCCGGGGGGGGCCAGGAATCCGGTCCCGCGTTTGAAAAACGGCTTCTTGATGGGAACGGCGGGAGGGTCCCCCAGCCTGGGGAGCCCCGGGCGGCGGAGGGTCTTACCGACGGACCAGGGAGCCCCCCCGCGCCGAGCGCGCGCCCGACCAAGGCCCGGCTCCCCAACGCCGGGCCCAGCCGGGCCAAGGGGGGGCCTGCGGAGGGGGGCAGCCGGGGAGGCGCCCGGAGGGGAGGGGAGCGGGCGGGGCGGGGGCTGTGGCCCCCGAGGGCTTCCTGGGGCGCCGTCCCGGCGGCGAGGGGCGGTGGGGCGCAGTCCGGCCCCGCCCGGGGAGGGGGGCGAAGGAAGGCCCGCCCGCCCGCCGGCCGGCCCGCCGGAGAGACCGGGCAC
Source organism: Ctenosaura bakeri (assembly GCA_948474755.1). NCBI lineage: Eukaryota > Metazoa > Chordata > Lepidosauria > Squamata > Iguanidae > Ctenosaura > Ctenosaura bakeri. The sequence goes on along the minus strand of CAOLHI010002486.1, from coordinate 200,557 downwards.
GGGCGAGGGGGCGCGGGAGGCGGGGAAGCGGCGCGTTCCGGGGCCCGGGGGGAGGGGGCGGCTACTACACTGCTCGAACTCCTCGTCGCTGCCGGAGGAGGCGGCCCTGCGAAAGCCGAGAGGGGCCGCGTCAGCCCGGGGCCGCTCCGGCAGGGCCGCCCCCCCGCCCGCCCGCCCCCGCGCTCGTCGCCTGCCGGGCCCGGGCGGCTGAGCTCGGCTGGAGGGGCCCCGAGAATCCCGCCCGCCCGCCCGCCCGGCTGGCTCACCGCGGCGGGAGCCCCTCGGCCATCGGCCCGGCAGAAGGACAAGGGTCGCCGGCGGTGCGGTCGCGCCTCGCTGTTCAGACGCACCAGGCCGAAGAGCGGCGACGGCGGCGCCTTCCCCTCCGTTCGAAATTGGCGCCAGGGCGGGTAGCGATGACGCACTTCCGGCGTGCGCGAGGGGCCCGAAAGGGGCGAGCGCCGGAAGCGGAAGTAGGCGAGCTTTACCAGTCCTCGGTGGCAGTCGGAGGGGAAGCGTCCCGAGGGGAGGCGGTGCGGGGAAGCCCCCCCGCCCGTCACCGGGTGTGCCCTTGCTGGCCCCCCGAGAGGGCGCGGCGGGACTGCGGAGGGCGGGCGGGCGGGCGGGCGGGCGGGCGGGCCGGCCTGCGGCCGAGGGGAGGCCGTGGTTCCCCGACCCGACCCCCGTTTCGGTGGGCGGAAGCGCGCTGGGCGGGCCGGGTCCGGCGCCCGGGGCTCCTGGTGGGAGCGGGACCGAGGCCGAGGGGGAGCCGCGGGGGGGCGGTTTCTGGCTCCTCGGGAAGGGCGGCGCCGGGCCGAAGGGAGGCTCGAGGTGCGGGGAGGCGCCGGCCCCCCTCTCGAGGCGCCCTGCCCGTTCCCGCCCGGCCCCTCCCTGGATGGGGGGCGCCGGGGGAGCCCCCGCGTGGCGGCCCAGCGGGTGGGTGGTGGCCGCCGGGGCAGGTGAGACCGGCTTGAAAAAATGGACAGCTGGAATCATTCGCGGCCCCGCAAAGTCCCTACGCGGGGATTGGCCGGCGCCAGCCGGGCCCCCTTCACGCCGGGGCTTCCAGCGGCGTTTGCTGAAGCGGCGGCTGGGCTGGGAGAAAGGCCCCCCCACGAGGAGGGCAGGGAGGCCGCGGTGCCCCTCCTTCCCCGTTACTGGGCGCCCGGGTGGTGCTGCCGGCGCCCCCGCGAAAGGAGGCCTGCCCAGACTGCCGGCGACGCCCACGGAGGCTCGGGCCCAGGCGTCTCCTCTCTCCGGGGGGGGTTGCCGTTCCTGGTCGCTAAGGAACGGGGCAGGGCTCTGCCGTCCGGGGTAGCGAGGGGGGAGTCGCACCGCCCCTCCCAACAAGTGCCCCCGGCAGCGAGCTGTGTGGCCTGGAAGGTCCTGGGCGGGGAGCCCCCCCCAGCAATGGCTCTGCGCGAGGCAGGAGAGCCGCCGATGACGGTGACCCGGGGAGGGACGCACCCTGAGGTTAGGAGGGGCTCCCATCCCCCCCCGTCACTGGCAAGGCTGCTGGTAAGGCCCTCTGCTTGGCAGCCGGGAGCGGCTGATCCAGGGAAACTGGCAGAACCTTTTGCCGGCCACCTAAAGGAAGTCCTGAGCCAGCACAGCGCCAGCCGGTCGGGCCGCTCCCCCGCGGCTACCTGGCCCAGCCTGCTCTGCTGGGGACTCTCCTCCCCCTCCTCTGGTCATTCGGGCCCTTGGCGAGAGCCTCCCTCCCTCAGCCACTTGGTCATGGGACTCATTTTGCACCAAAGTGCCTTCGGTGCCTTCCCTGAACCCTGCCTGCCAAGTGAGAACTTTGTCCTGCTCAGGATTCAGCAACCGGGGAGCCCACGTGGGGCTTTGAAAGGACCTTCCAAGCCTCGACTGTGTCATATCTGGAAGGCCGGCCGGCCAGCCAGCCAGAGATGCCAGTGACAGGTACTGGCTGCTGCCCATCCCAGGGGAGGCTGGAGCAGCCAGCCAGAGCCAGCCTCAAATGTGGCATCAAAGGTGTCCAGCAAACTCTTTTTCTTGTGCTTTGTGCAAGGTGGCTTTGAGTGACAAGTCGACAATGGTGGCTGGAGCAGGACACTGCTGGGGCCTGTGAAGGATATGAAAGTGGGCGCCATTAGCTGCCCGTCCCCTGCCCGCCTGGCCTGCGCCTGCCGCTTCCAGGGTCCTTCGGAGACGAGGGTTCTCTTGTTCCAGGCCTTCAGCGTTTTGGGGCGTTTAAGGAGCTTTCCCTGCACCTGCAGCAGAGTGGCAGGGGAGGATCCCGTGCCTCTGTTTCTGCATGCGCGTGTGCACGCACAGGCCCTCACTGCCCGAGCTTCCTCTGCTGCCTGCCTCAGAGGAAGGGGCTGCCTCACTCATCTGGTCCAGCAGCAGTATCCCCCCATCTGGGATACCAGTGGTGGCTGCTTATCCCTTTTGCTCAGAGTGCTGTTTCACTCTGTGGTTCACTGCATGGTCCTTTCTGCCGCACTGCACTTCTGTCTGCTCGTGGTGCTTTAAGGACCCTCCAGGGTTGTGATGGTGGTTATTATTGTATTTATATGTATTTTATACACACACGCACACACACACCTTTTTCCCTCAAGTTGGGACTCAAAGCCTCTCACAATTTAAAACAACTGAGGGGAAGATAGGACTTCTTTGCTCTCCTGGGTTCTGTATAAATTAGTAGAAGCAATTCTGCAACATAAACCCACCTGTGGCACAGCATATTTTCTGGTGTTCTGAGCTTTATAGATGCACAGAACTCTGCTTCCCCCTCCTCTTGGCTGGGCCAGGCCGGGCCCCTTCTGCTCCCCAATTAGTTCACACTGGGGAAGAGAGAATCCTGTTGGGCCAAACCCCCCCCCACTGCCACCCTCTTGCCACTTCAGTGCTCAAAGACAGGAAGGGTCTGCACAACCCCCTATGCCCATCCCTTTCTTTGGGTTCAGAAGAAACTTTCTATTTTTCCCCACTTTGGCGGTGCTTGCTTGCTTAAGTGGGTGTGGGGACAATCCCTCTCCCAGCGGAGACACAGCTTCTCCCAAAGCCATGTAGTGGGCATGGATCTGTTTTGTGCAGAAGGCCAGATGTTGCTGAGATATTTATTAGTGTCCACAAGGAGCACAGAGAACAGGTTCCACAGTTTGGAACTTGGAACTGTCTGCCCTGGCAATCCTTCCTCGTTCCTTCTCTACTACGAAAGGTGAGGCATGTTCATACCCCCACCTCAGCCCAGCCAAGGCATTTCTCTGGTGCATCTGGGTCTGCAAGATTGGGCAGATGCTCTGGACATCCCGTGTACCCCACCCCACGTCCCGAGGCAGGGCTCTGCCCTTTTTGAGGATGTTTGGGGGTGTAGCCAGTCCTTTCCCCAGGCAATGCAACTCTCTGGTCCTGGGGTCCTTCTCTGCCTTCATCCATAGCTATGGGGGCTATTGGGGTTCATGGGGGAGGCGTCATGACGTCCGTTCTGCCCCATCAGCTGCCAAAGCCGGTGACTGAGATTCTGCACTTGGCAGGTGCCCAAGGCACAACCGACGCGCATAAGCTGTGTGTGATGGAGGCGGGCGGCTGCGTGGCGTTTTTGGCGCCGGGCCACCATCCACCACAGCTGGTGCAGGGGGCCGTGGCCACGCTGCCAGGAATTGAGGCGGTGCCTTTGTGGGTCCCGGAAGCGGGGATGGCTCTGTGCTTGCAAAGGAGGCTGCTGTGTTTTGGCAATGTGGCTGGGAAGTGTTTCTGTCTTCAGTCTTCTCTGGGTCCCAGCTGCCCCATGGTTTCTGCCTGAGGGATTCCTGTAACAAGAAAATAGAAGCAGTGGAAGACAGGTGGAGCAGGAGGGCACCACGAAAGAAGAGTACAGTGGAAGAGACATGGGCAACCTTCTGGCAAGGGGCACAGGAGGCATCCGTCAAGTTCAGAGTGGCACAGGGATGACAATGGAGGACAGCTTTTGTGCCTCTGCTTGTTTCATGCTAGAAAATAATGCATCTGTTTTCCCACTAAGGACATTAAGTTTCCCTCAGATCCCCTCTAAATCCTTATTCTCACAGTTAGCATGACCTCAACTCCTGCCACTCTTCTCCCAGCCCATGGCATAGAGTCCAGCCATGGGGACACTCCACACATTTTGTTAGAAAACCAGAGGTTTCCAAGGTGCCCTGGAGACAACCCCCCCCCACTAAACTGCCCACCTGTTGTGATAATGAAGAAATGCCTCCTTGAGTTCCCTGCTATCCCAGAAAAGGTGGGTTGTGGGCTCAGCAGTGACTGTGGTACTTTGTGGGTGGGATTTCCACCACGGAGATATCTGGCCTGGAGCTCACCGCCAGTCTTGCTTATGTTCTGGGCATAAGGTTAATTGGATCTCCTAGGACTTGACAGTTCATAGGTGACCATGAGTGTTAACTATTGCTTCTGTATTTTCTTAGACCAACAGCACCATCATCATATCACTATCCCTGCTGGGTAGCACAGAAAAATTGCTTGAGAAAGGGCCAGCCATGCTAGTCATGTTCAAAACCTCTTCCCTTCCCTTGACTCTGACAGGAGAATCAAGCTGACAGCATGGCTGAAATGTAAGATCACCTGCGCTCAGCCTGAAATGGACAGAGCAATGGTCAGATTGGAGACTAGAATTAGGGTCCTGGAGGGGAACAAGGACATCTGTTGTCTCTGGCTTTTGAGGAGGGGAGCAGTGCTGGCAGGTGGCTTCAGCTTTTGCCATCCTGATTGTGAGCGCCAGGGCTGCTGCCATCTCACACAAGCCCTCTGGTTCTTCTCCTTTTTGGCCTTTCGGCATTAGGGAGCCAAGGTGCGCTGGGGGTTTTTCTGCCTCCCACCCTGCCAGCCTCTGTTGTGCAGCAATGCAGCAACTGCTGACTGAAGGGATGAGTCTGGAAGCAAAGAGCTGAAGGAAGATGAGCTGCGTGGGCAGAGTGGGGCAGCAAAAGGATACATGCTGCTCTGCAAACACTGGCTTCCCTAGTTTTAGAGAACAGTGCTGAGGAGGGTGGCAGTTTGTTTTTTGACACAGCTTGAGCACAATGCAGCCACCATTACAGTCTGCTCCTTCATTCCCATTTTGCTGAGCAGCCAGACAGCCTGGGTAAAGTCTGAACTGACAGCAAGAGTCAGAGCACTGAGCCCTCCGAGGCACAAGATGAGGAGTTGCTGAGCTCCAGCCCCCCTTCTGCCAAGTGAGCTCATGGCCTTTGGCACATTGGAGATAAAACATGCCTCCCCATCTATGACCAAATACCGGCATCTGGCCTTGGAGTGGTCCACTTGGCTCCATGGGATAGGTATGTTGCCTCCATGGCTACCACCAAGCACCAACGGAAGCTAGTTTGGTGGCTGCAGTCATCTTTTCCAGACCACAGAGAGATTCTTTGAGGCCTGGCAGTGACACCGTCAGCTGAGCCACCTTCCCTGGTTTGAGAAGAAAGGAGGGGGGCAGAGAAACAGGGCAGAAGACACCAGACCAGGGGCGGAGGGAAATTCCTCCATCAGTGGGCAGGGAAGGTTGGGGAACAGAGGGGTGGCTGGAAACGAGTCTGGGCTGTAGGCGGGCAGGCAGGCAAGCCGCGGAGTGGAGAGCGGCTGGGCGCGGAGGCTGGGAAACGGCCAGAGGGGATGAGCAGGCTGGCGGGCAGGCAGGAGCACGTGCAGGGCCGGGAAGGAGCTACCTGAGGTAGGACACGTACGCTGCTGCCCGCCCTGACGAGGAAGTCATGCTTCAGCCAACCAGAGAGCAAAGGCGGGAGCATGAATGCTGTGGACATACGTGCACACAGGGGCAGATGCTTCAAAGGCTGCTTTTTAACACGAAAAGGCAGAAGCCCAAGTAAAGACAGTCAGTTTCGGGTAGTGAGTGGGAGGCAATTCCAGTCTTCCCACATGTATATGTGCGCGTGCATGCGCTAGCATGGCTATAGTTGGTTGTGAGGGTCCCCTTGGCAAAGGATGGAGACCCCCTCTGTTCCTCTCCTGACACACTGAATGTGAACAGCTCACCAGCCTCCCACTGGCCCCCCTGGCCTAATGGGTGACCGTCCATCCTTCCATCTGTCCTGTTTGGCCACTTGCTCACCTCTTCCCTTTTCTAAGAGCCTGCATGGAGGGGGCAGAAAGACCCTCCTAAAGAGATGGCCTGTCTACTTACAGCCTTCTCTCCTCTCTTTCTCTGGGTGTTGTATGAATCAGCTGCGGAGGGAGATGCTATTGCATGTCCTCCATTGCAGACCCAGGAGGGGCTATCTGAATGGGGCTCCCTGGGAGAGGCATCTCCCCTCCAGGCACCATCCATGCCAGACCTCCACAGACTCCACCACCCTCAGGGCTGCCTTGAATGCCCTTGGCCAGTGGAAGAGTGGGCAAGAAAATGGGGGCAGTCTGGAGCCCCTTGAGTGACATGAGGTGCAAAACCCTGTTCTGCTTTTGTTATTGCACCCCCCAGGAGAACAGGATGGGCCTTCTCCAGTGTCTGTCTGTGGACGGGATCTGGAAGGCAGCCCTCAGATGGCCGGGGCAAAGAGTGGACACTTCCCAGTCCACTCAGAAGCAGGCACTCCCCTTCCATCCCTGGAGCAGAAGTGGCCGGCCCAGAAAAGATGGGGCAGACGGGCGGGCGGGCAGGCAGGCAGAGGGAGGGGGGCTCCTACGGGGTCTGCGTTCTCTCTTGCCCTCGTGGTTGTGCGACAGGCTCTCTGAGCTTTGGAGCTTTGGCAGCCCTTCCACTCTGGGGGCTGCCAAGTGGAAGGCTCTACCCCTTGTTAGAGAGGGGGCCTCTCCTCACCTCTCCTCTCCTGCTCATACAAAGAGCCAGAACTTCTGGCCCCACCCACCCAAGCGCTGCCCCTGGGTCTGGATGGTGCCTGCTCAGCCCTGGGCCAGCCTTGTGCTCCCTGCTCCCACCCCCAGCTCAAAGACCGCCGTTCAGGTTCACTTCCTGCCAGCCATTTGGGACTCGTGACGAGCCATGACTCGAACCCTCACCCAGTCCTTGCAGGCAGCACTCCCAGTGCTGCCCTTGCCATCTGCAGTGTGGCTGCCATCTCAAGGCTGTGACCACTGTGCCTGCACACACATGCACACACAGAGAACCACCTCTGCAGCCCTTTCATCTGACCTTCCCAGCCATGAGTTACTTCTGGAGACTGCAGCTGGGACCAGATTCGGCCCACAGCGTCCTCCCCCGACCCATTGGCCTCTTCTGCTCTAGGAACAGCCCCACCCATCCACGCCCCCCCCTCCATACACAGATTTCTGCACGTTTTCCAGTCAGGCAGTGGAGGGTCAGCAACTGTCCACCTGAAAATCTCTACTGACCCTCCCTTTGGAGGAACGGCCGCCTCTCTCACATGGGCTCCTGGCAAGGAGCACCACCCAGTCTTTGTGGACTGGGGGACCTGAGCAACTTCTCCCCAAGTTCTCCAGGCAAGGGGTCTGTGCCCACCAACAACCACAGAGGCTCCAGAAACACTTTCTCTACGTGGATGTCTGTGTAGGAACTGAGGCACAGTGAAAAAGCCATTGCTGAGCACCCAAGAGCCCAGCATGTTTGGTGTGGTGTCAGGGCACCCTGCCATCAAATCTTCGGGGTTTGTTAGATGGTAATTGCCACCCCCCTGTCCACTGTGGCTCCCTGGCTTGCTCAAACCATATTGCTTGCCACACTTTCCTCCAGCAGCAGCCCCTGGCTTCTGTGGCGCATGCGGCACTCTGCTGTGCATGGACCCCAATGTGTGTCCTTCTCTTCTGCAGAGGGATTTCTGCCCCACAGCAAAAAAGGCAGGGCCACAAGCCACACATGAGGCCCTAAGGCAAGTGATGGTGGGCAACAGGGAGCCTCTGGACAGACCTTGGGCATTAAGTGGAGACCACAGGGTGGGCAAAGAGAAAAGCAGGGACTCCAGCAAGGGGCACGACCCTCACACCTTTGGATTACCTCCGTGCTTCCAGAAGACTGCGCCAGTAACCCAATGAGAGAGAGAGAGAGAGAGAGAGAGATTGAAGTCCATTGCACCGTCCCTGCCAAGCGTAGCCTGCTTGACTTCAGGCGTCCCAGCCAGCTCAACTGCAAACACTCTGAAAAGCTGGAGATGGGGGGAGGGAGACAGCTGGGGGGCAGGGAGGAGAAAGTAACTGACAAAGGGGGTTCAGTGGGATGGATGCCCTCCTCACTCCCACGCCCCTCAACTGTCGCTCCAAGGAGCTGAACCAGATCCACCGGTGGATCTCCACGGACTCCCCGCTCCACTGCCTGCCTGTTCTGAGCAGGAATGGGGTGCCCAACCCCCGTTCAGGACTTCTAGAGCATAATGCCACTGCTGGGCTTCCTTCCCCCACCCCAGCAGCAAAGGGGGCTTTTCTCTGATGGGCTGCGGACAGACTGGCTTCGACACGTTGGGAGCCACTTTGAATCCCATTATTGGGGAAAAGGGGGATAGAAATGAGTAAAATAAGCCGTACGTGGCCTGGCCTGCCTTTCTCCCTTAAGCGGGCGTTTCCCCAGGCCACGTCTTCAGTGCACAAAACACAACGGTAAATCGGGCCGCCACAGGCGCGGCGCCAGCAAGACCCCTCGCCCTCAGCGCTGCTGTCAGGAGCGCCTTCCAGCCGCCGACACCTTGTTGCATCACCTGCGACCGGAGGGCTCCTCCTCGCTCTCCTTCGGCGGCGCTCTGGTTCCCGAGGCCAGCAAGGAGCGGCGCTCTTTGCGAGGGCTCTCTTCTTAGCGCCTCCTTCGTGGCCAAAGTGACTCCCGGGGGACAAGGCTGCCTGGCTGGAACGAGACCTTCTCCCTCGCTGGAACGGGGCCTCTGGGCCAGGCGGGGGGGGGCTGGGTAGCCTTTGCTGCCCGGAGAGCAAGTCCCGGGCAAGCAGCGGGGCTCACTCGCGGGGAGGCACACCCGGCCTTTGCTCTCTGATGCCGAGGCGGCTGCAAGGGACTCCAGGATACTGAGACCCGGGACGTGGGCCAGGAATGAGGGGAGGAGGGTCCCGCCCCCCCGGACTCCATCGGGACAGCAGACAGGCAGACCGGACTGCGGATCCTGGACGGAAGGGGGTGCCCCACGGCCCCCGTCCCCGGTGCAGAGGACGGGGAATGAGGGGGGAGCGGGGGGCACTAAAAGCCTTCCTGCAAAGGCGGGGAGACAGCCGACACCCAAATGGGAAGACCCCAGTCAGGGCAAGGGGGCTTTCTGCTGCCCCCCGACCTGGGGATACGCAGCCCTCCCCCTCCATGCCCACCACCAAAGAGCCCTGGCACACGTCCTGTTCCCTCGGTCTGCGGGGAAGACCGGCGCAGCCCGGGCGACTCCCTGCCCCGGACGCCCCGTCGGACGGGCAAGCGGAGGCTCCCGGCTGCCCCCAAGCAAGCTTCTGGGGGGGGGGGCGCCGGGGGCTTCGGGGAGAAGAAGGGCACCGGCAAGGGACGCCGGGAGGCAGCCAGCCAGCCCCCTCCTGCCCCACGGCTAGGGCGCGGGGCTCCCCACGTCCAGGGTCGCGAAAGAACTCTTTCCGGCCTCCCGCCCCGCCGGCAGGAAGGCGGAGAGGGCGCAGCCGGGGGAGCGGCCCGAATGAAAAGCGGGAAAGAGAGCTCGGCGGGGGGGGGCGTCGTGCGGCGGGAGCGCTCACCTGGCGGGAGGCGCGGACACCGGGGGCAGCGCGGGGACGGGCCCCGGCAGAGCGGCCGGCCGCGAGGAGGAGGAGGAAGGCTGGGCGCCCGGCAGGTGGAGGAGCGGCAGCAGGAGGAGGAGGGCCAGGCGGCGGCTGATGCAACCCGGGGGCCGCGGCGGCGGCGGCGGCGGCTCCATGAGGGCTGGGCGGCGGCGGCGGCGGCGGGGACCCCGCGGGAGGGCGGGAGGGGCGTCGGGCGGGGGTCGCGGCTCTCCTGGACGGCGCGCCTTCGCCTCCTGCTTTCCTCTTCTTCGTCTCCGGCGCCCCCGCCCGAGAGCCCCTCTCCCCGTCTCGCTCCCTCTCTGCCGGCTTGGGCCGCGGCGCGCCCGTCCGGCCGATTAAATACCCTCCTCCCCGCCCAGCCCGGCCGCCCCTCCCGGCTTCTTCGTTTTCTCCGGCCGACGGGGCGGGGCGGGGCGGGACGGGGCCGGGCCTCCGGGGTCCCCCTGGCGCCTCCGCCCCCCTCCGGGCAGGAGCTGCTGGAAGTCTGCCGGGACGGGGCCGCCGGGCCCGAGGTCCTGCGTGGAGGGGGCGGCCCCAGGGGACCGACCGGGAAAGGGGGTCCGCCCGGTCCGGCGTCCGCGGGCTCCGAGGCTTCCTTTCCCCGGCGGCGCCCGCGCTGTCTGCCAGACGGCGGCCCGACTCCGCTGCGCCCCGCCGAGGCGTCCCCCGGGAGGCCCCTCTGCGCTGCCGAGACCCCGGCCGGCCGCTGAGCCGAGGGGAAGAGCCCCTCCGTCGGCTGGCCGGGGCCCGGCGGGCGCCTCCCCGCGGAGGAGGGACGGAGGGGAGGGGAGGGGTCGCGCGGGGCAAAGGCGGCCCCGGTGTCGCTCCCGCCGCTCCCGGGGGCCGGGCCGGCCGAGTTCTCCTCCGGGTGGAGCGGCTCGGAAGGCGCGTCGGACTGGAAAAGGCCGTCTCGCTTCCCGCCCCGGAGCTCCTTCCCCCGGCTTCTCGCGCCCCGACCCCCCGGACGCGGGTCCCCGCCGCCTGGCCGCCTCGCCCCGCCTCGCGCGCCGGCCGCCCAGCCCGCGACCCCAGAGCGGGGCCTCCGAAGGCCCCGGGGAGGCGCGGCTGCGGGGAGGCGGCGGCCCCGCCGGGCGCCGGCTCTCCGCCGTCCGCCGGGTCGCCGCCAGTCCAGCCCGCTGTCGGCCCTCCCGGGGCTTGTGGCCGCGGCGGAGGCGGCGTGGACGGGGGCCCGCGTCGGGCTTCCCGGTGCCTCCGGGGCGTCTGCCCCCGCGGCTCCGGGCCTCCCCGGCGGGGCACGTTCAGAACGCCGTTCCCGCTCCCAGTCCGCGGGGAAGGGGCTGCCTGGAGCGCCCTGCCTCTCTCCGGGCCGCCTCCCCTTCGCCCGTGAATCCGCGGGGCGTCGAGGAGGGCGGCCGCCGACCAAACCCGCGCTTCAAGACGGCCTGCGGGCCGCCCGAGGCGCCGACCCCGCAGCGGCGGCCCCCCAAAACCGAGCCAATGGAAGGTCCGAAGCCGTCGCCATCGCCATCGCCGCCGCCCCGGCTCTCCTCCCCGGCGGACCGGGGCCGGGCGAGGACCCTCTGGCGGCCGTCCACGCAGACCCCGCACGGAGCGGCTCGGGGGAGGCCGGGCGGGGGCTCCCCCTCCCGCCGCCGCCGCCTCCGGGCGGCATCGTGCAGGCCAGCAGCGCTCGAGGGGGCCCGGATCGCGGGGGGGCCCTTCCCCTGGCGTCGCTCGGCCGGGGCTCGGGGGGACGCGGCCCGCGAGACGCCGCCCGGACCGCTCGCCCCCGCTCCGGTCCCCCCGCCGCCCTGGCTGCGGCTCCAAAGGCAGCGGCGCCAGCCGGGGCCGGGACGCCGGGGGTCCCGCCGCCTCTTCGCGGCCGGGGCGCGGAAGGCGACGCCGAGTCCCCGTCTCCCCCGGGCCGCCCGGCCCCGCTCGCGGCGCGCCTCCCCCGCCCCCCGCGCCGCCCAGCCAGCTGGCTCTGGGGGGAGCGGCCCCTCCCCCTCCTCCCCGGGAGACGGCCCGGGACTGTCCGGGGGGGCGCGGCCGCAGGCGGGGAGCCCCGGGGGCGGCGGCGCTCAGGCAGCCGAAGGAGCCGCGCCCGGCCGGAGGGCTCCCGCTGCCGCCGGAGCGCGGGCGGCCCGCGCCACGGACCCTCCTCGGGCGCGGCCAGCTCCCCGGAGCGCTTCCGCGAGGCGCCGCGGGGCGAAGCGGCGAGCCCCCCGGCTGCCGACACCCCCCCGGCGCGCCCCTCCGCTTCTGGACCTCCTGCCGGAGCCCCGCTTCGTCGCCCCCTCCGGCCCCCTCTGCGCGGCAGGACGCCGGGAGCGGCCACGACCCCCCCGAGCGGAGCGACGAGAAAGCCCCCGAACCCTCCCCTTCCCCGGGACAGACGCCTCCTTCGCACCCTCCTCCCTCCCGCCCGCGGCCCCCACCCCCCCGGAGCCCCCCGGGCGGACCGCGGGGAGGAGGGGCGAAAGCGCCTCCGGGGCCCCGGCAGCCGTCGGGGGGCGGGTCAGGCCGCCCCACCCACCGGCTTCTCTCCCGGGACCGCCCGGCGGCGGCGGCGGCGGCGGCGGCGGCGAAGCCTCTCCCCGGGCCAGAGGGCCGCGGGGCCGGCGCGGCGGACGGAGGCTCTCCCGCGGGCCTCCTGACGGGGCGGCCGCCCTCTCCCGACTCTCCCGGGCGCCGAGGGCCCGCCGGCGCGGAGCCGCTGCCCGGAGGAGGCCCGCAGGCCCCGCCCGCCGGCTCTGCGGCCCCGCAGGGAGGGGGAGGGGGGAGGAGCGAGGGCTCCGGGAAGAGCCTCCCCCGGCCAGGCGGGAGAGGAGGCCCCGCCCCGGCTTCCGGAGGCCGCTGCCGCCGCCGCCGCCGCCGCCGCAGGGAGGGAGGGAGAGAGGGAGGGAGGGGGAGAAGGAAGCGGCGGAGGCGGCCCCTCGGCGCCCCAGGGGCCAATGGCGATGCTCCCCGGCCCGGGCCCCGCCGCTCATTGGCTGCCGCGGCGGCCGCGCGCCTGCGCCCCTGCGCCCCGGGCCGGGCAGGCCGGGGCTGGGTCTCGCCGCCCAGGCAAGATGGCGTCGGCGTGGCCCGAGGAGGCGGCGGCGGCGGCGGCGGCGGGGGCCGGGGAGGCAGCAGCGCTGAGGGCCGCGCCGGCGGAGGCCGGGCGGCCATGAGGCGGAGCGCCGCCGGGGAAGCGGAGGCGACGGAGAAGGAGCCCCCGCAGCAGCGCCCGCGCCATGGCCCGGCTGGCCGACTACTTCGTGGTGGTGGCCTTCGCCCCGGGCAAGCGCGGTGAGTCCCGGCCGGCCGGCCGGCCGGCGGGCGGGCGGGCGGGCGGGGGGCTCCGTCTCGGGAGGGCGGCGGAGGGACGCCTCCCGCCCGCCCGCCCGCCCTGCCGGCCCCTCTCCGCGGCCCCCGGCCGACGCAGCCCTCGGGAGGGAGCCGGGCAGGAAGCGGGCGGGGCCGGCCGTGCTGCGGTTGTAGCCGGCGGCCCCGGGCGAGAAGAAGGTGGGCGCGGCGGCGGCGGCGGCGGCGGCGGCGGCGGCCTCGTCCTCCTCCTCGGGCCCGGCGGAGCCAGCGCGGCGGCCCCGGCTGCCCTCCCCGCCGCCTCGTGGCCCGTCCGGGGCGGGTGGGCCTCTGGCCGGGGTCCCTCCTCCGCGGGGCCGCCGAAGGGCGGGAGGCGCCTGGCGGGGGAGCTCGGGCCGGAGGTCGGCGGGCCTTCCGGCAGCCCGGGCGGGGGAGGGGGCTGCGCGAGGGGGAGGGCGGGCCCGGAAGGCGGGCGGCCCCTCCGGCCCCTGGGCTGTTTTCTGCTCCAAGTCAAAGTACTGGTTTCGGGGGGCCGGAGCCCGGCCTCCGCGGATGGGGCTTCTCTCCCTAATAGCTGCTGGGCTTCTCCCAAGGGAGTGCGGCCCCCTCCCCGCCCTTGTGGCTGGGGGAGGGGGAGGGGGAGGGAGGGGGATGGGCTGTGTCCTCCCCCCAGAGGATGCGGGGGCCCTCCCGGTGCTGCTCGGGGTGCCTGTGGCTGCCAGAGGGGAGGCTGTCCGTGGTGCTGCGGGGAGCCCTGGGCCAGGAGCGAGGAGGCAGCGGCAGCTCTCCCGGCCCGGCCCCCGGGGAAGCGGGTGGGCGGCAGAGGAGGGGCCGTCGACAGAGGCCGGGGGGCGGGTGGGAGGAAGGGCGAGGGCCGGGTCCCTTTGGCGGCTGGCCGTTTCCTGGCCTTGCGTCTGGGAGCCGCCGAGGGGTTGAAATCCGAGGGCCGGGCGCTCTGGCCGGTCGTCCGGGGGCGTCGTGGGTCCTTGCAGGATTCTTAAAGCGCACTGCCGTGACCCCCAGGCATTCCCCCCAAGGGCGGGCAGCGCTCGCTCTCTCTCTCGCTCTCTCTCTCGCTCTCTCTCTCCCTCACACGCACATGAGATTGGGCTGCTTTGGTGCTCCGCGGCCTTGTTTTTTTCTCAGCATCGTTTGTGGCTTTCTGGCTGTGAGTCTCCTGACTCATAGGCTGTGTTCTGCGGCAGAGCCGTCACAGAGGAATGGGTGACGTCAGGGAAGCAGGAAGAGAAAAACGAGCTTTCTTCCGCTGTTGTGGCTTGCAGCGTGTCGGCCGCTGATTTTCCAAACATGCTCCAAGCGCATGGTGACGGCCCACGTATGTAGTTATGCCAGAATCGTGGAGGAGGAGGTGGGGGGGGCTGTTAGGGGCTGGCGTTTAGCTGCTTAAGAGGAGCTGTCAGGATTTCTTCCAGGGGGTCTGTGGCTGTGTTTCTTTTGCTGAGACGTTTCTGGCAGGTCCTCTCGCGCACACCCACACGCCCATTCTTGGCTACCCGTGTCAACCCGTCTGCCTCTGCAACGCTCCTCACTCAGATTTGCCGTGGATAATTTGGTAATCCTTTTTCTTCATCTTGTCAAAAGGTTTCAGTGGCTTTAAGTAGTCTTCCTTGGGTGTAGGAAATGGGAAATGGAACTCTAATGAGGAAATACGCGATGCGGCAGGTCTTTGGAACCATTGAACGTTAAGCAGAGGAAGCCAGAATGAAAGAGGCTCAGGTGGTACAACAGACAGCTTGACAGGCGCTTGGGGTTATCTTAAATCTTCAGGTTGGCCTACCCTGTTGAGCGGCTGAGTGGGAAACCCTGGCCGATCCCCTACCCATCCCTGCCAGACCCCCTTCACAGGTGGGCTGTGAGGATCATACGGGATCTGTCCCACATGCGACACTCAGAGCTTCTTTGTGCAAGAGTGTGATGCAGATTTTGACAAGCTGCTGCCTAGGAAGGAAGGAGAGGAAGGCCTGCGGGTGGGAAGTGGGTGGAGCAGCAGCCTAACCACCCAGCAGCAGCAGCAGCAGCAGCAGCAGGGGAGGGGGTGGGGAGGAGGTGCAGTCTTGGGACTACCAGGCCAAGCCTCCTCCTTCTCGGGCTGGGCCACCTCAGCAGTGAAGTGGCCGGCCCCAAACCTTACCTTGGCTGCCTCCTGAGTCACGAAGTAGGACTCTTCTCTATCCCACCTCTGGCCAAGACACAGAGAGGCCAGCCTCTGCCTGTGCTTCGGCCCAGCTTTTCCTGGAGGGCGATGATGCTGAGCATCGTGTCCTTGCCTCTCCTCAGAGCCTCTGGAAGGGCTGTCTTGTTCCAGCTGTTTTTGTAGTTAGGGTAGGCAGGCTCAAGTCCTGTTGAAGATGCTCGCAGTAAGTTAGACGTGCAGGCTGAATCCCACCAGCTCCTCCTGGCTTCCCCTCCCCAGGAAGGAGATGATAAAACAAGCTCCCACTTTTGCAGTTCATGCATTTCCTGAGCAAACACCGATGCCCTTTGGTTCTGTAACAGTTAAAACTTGGCTTTGCAAGTCCAGAAAGGCTTTATGATGCCAAGGAATCTTGTTCTTTGCGTGCCGTGAGCCTTTTGCTCTCTTTTAGCTCTCGTGTTTCAAGAAAACAGAATAATGATGAACCTGGACTTTCTGTCTGGTTCAAGTCTCTGCGTGTGCACAGGGACGTGATGCTGGCAGACTCTGGACCTCAGGGCTGACCAGAAGCAGCCCTTGAGAGTTGTTGGGCAGCAGAGTCCTGCTGGATAGACAGTGTTGGTTTGTGCAATAAATGTGACCATACTAGACCAGCTGTTTGTAACACTTTTCAAAGGTTGTTTGGGTTTGCTCCTGTTTGTTCGTTTGTGTACAAGAGCAGAATTCTCATTCATATATTTGGTGAAAGATTGTGGGCTCAATCCTTAAGAAATGGACAATGTTGATCCAGAATTAAATCTCCTTCTGTGTGCTGGGCCTTACTCTTAGGGGAGCCTGTTTAGGCCTGCAGTGTCCATGTGGCTCAGGAAGAGGCAACTTGGAAGGCCTAGATGCTGTTTTCTGTTTCTAGGATCCTCCAGCTAAAGGTGTCAGAAAACAATCACTACAACAAACCAACCATGGAAGGTCACTTCCGGTTTTTAAAAACAGTTTCTCTCATTATTGCAAACAGTACAGGGGGAGCAGGTGCCTGCAACCTGTTTAGAAGATGAATTGATACTCCTCCACTTTTCTGGAAGATGGGATTCTTTTTTCCCCCCAAGAAAACATTGATATGGAAAGGAAGTCTTTGGGGGTACACTTTGCCCACTCCTGAGTAGGCCATGAGGCAGAGCACTTTTTTGGCCAGAGCTGCAGCCATAGCAGTGAGAAGCAAAGAAACAGCTGGCCTTGAGCCACTTATTTTCCCTTTCACATCCTTTTGGCAATCCTTTCCCTCAGGCATCAGTTTTTTTCTGCAGAAATGGAACCTCCTTTATTTAACCCTAATTACAGTATTTGGAGGTGACAGCACGTGGAGAAATATGGGTCATCCCTTTCCTCCTCAGCTGTCTTCTTGAAAATTGGCCCCCCTCCCACCTATACAGCAGCTTGTTTAGCATGAACAAGACCCAGTTTCCCAAGCAAAATGGGCCAGGGGAGGAGGGAGGCAGGTCCCAAAGCCTGCCTGAACGACAAAGCCTTCGCTTGATGGAGGTAGGACATGTGAGGGGGCTCAGCCTGGCATTCCTTGGAAGGGAGGTTTGGAGCCTGGAGGGCAGGCCCTCTCCTTGTTTCCCCCAGATTTGCTTGTGAAGGGCCTCTGTTGAAGAACTTGAAACTCAGACACAGTTCCGGGAGGGATGCTGGTACTGGTGCTTCAGAAAGACTGAAGCGCAGCCACCTGGCACTGCTTTGCCTCCACTGCTGTCCAGGACAGCCTGCTCCCTGCCTGAGCAGTTCTTACTATCCGAAGGCCAACTGTTAGCCCAGCAAGAGCAGCCACACTGAGTCGCTGGCACTTGGACACATGTTGTCTTGCAGGTTCCCACTGAGTGGCTGGTTGGATTAAGACCTGCAAGAGGGGGGTCCTGTGGTTCAGTCAGGGGGTCTGTCTGGGACACTTCCCCTTTGGCCTTGCTCCATTGGATGAGTTGCAGAAGCTGCGACCGTGATGATGTGGATCAGATGCTCAGTGGGCTGTGGTCTCCCCCTCGGCCACTCAGCCGAGTGCTGCTAGAACCCAGTGGGTAAACCTTTCCAAGGAGAGCTTAAGGAGGCCGCCAATTGTCTTGTATGTGACAGCCAGCAGTGGGTTTAGGAGGTGTCTAATCAGTGAATCATAAAGAATGGGAATACTTGTTGGTCTTTGCGTCCTTGTTGCCAGCAAGTCTGAGATGACTCTATCTTTACTGGGAAGCTCCCAGCCTCCGGTTGGCAGGGCTGTAATTCCCAGTTGAAACTGTTGGCTCCAGCTGTCAAATTCATGACTGGAGATTTTCTTAAAATGATACTTTCATGCAAGAGTAGCAGACTTGCCCAAGCACCTGCACTGGGCTTTCTTTGTGAGTGTTTGTGGTGAGGGGAACGTACAATTGTCTGTCCACATGAAGGGCATTTGACTGACTCACCCAACATGGCCACAAAACAAGATGAGCAGTAACCCTTCCCTGTTTCATGGGGAAACAGAGCCCAGAGTTGCACTCAGCAACCCAAAGCGGCCGGAAGAATCACAGAAGTGGAAGGTGTCTCATCAGGCCCCAAATCCAACCCCCTGCTGAGTACAGGATCTCTCGCTAATGCACCCCCATCAGGTAGCTGTCCAGAAAAGGCAGTTGGCTTCATTGTCAAACAGATCTTTAAGAAATGCCTTTTAAAGTTCAACTGAAATCTATCCTCTTGGGACTTCAGACCATTAGGCCTGGTCCTATCCTCTAGAACAGCAGAGAAAAAGCCTGTTCCCTTCTCTCTGTATTTGAAGACTGCAGTCGTGTCCCTGCTCAGTCTTCTCTATACCAAGCTGAACGTGCCCAGCTCTTTCAACCTCTCCTCATAGGTTTTGTTCTCCATCTCTCTTACCATTCTTGTTGCCCTTCTCTGAACCTGCTCCAACTTGTCTATATCCTTCTTGGAATGAGGTGCCCAGAACTGAAAGTAGGGCTCCAGATGAGGGCTGACCAGTGGAGAATAGAATGGTCCTATTGCTTCCCCTGACTTGGAAACTGTGGTTCTGTGAAAGCAGGCTATGGTAGCGTTCACCTTCCTTGAGGACTCAGTGGCCCACAGGGCCCTACTGGTCTGTGATTCTGTATGCATTTCTCTTTTCTTCCCTTGCTGCTAGGGTTCTGCTCTCCAACCAACCATCAAACAGTGCCCCTCCCTCCAAAAAGTCCGTGGGGAAGGGTGGCACTGATCCCATCCCACGTCTTTTCCCCAGGACTCTCTCCAGGGAGATGTCAGCAAAGAGACTCCTGGCCGAATCCCAGTGAGCCAGTCCTGCTTCTGATCAGCGCAGATGATCTGACATGGGGCCAGCAGGAATGCCCTTGGGGTTGCCCCAGCCCCTCCACTGAAGGCCAGCTGTTCAGGGAGGCTGCTGAGGGTCTGCTCCTTCAGCATCCCTGCCCACCAGCAACATGGTCTTAGGCCTTCTTTTTCAAGGGAGGCTGTAGAAGGGAAATGTGGTTACCCACAGAGGAATTCGGAACTATAAAAAGAGGTGGGTGGTACTGCTCATTTTGCTGTGTTTATAGACATTTTAGGCATGTTTCGCTCCCAAGGCTTGGGAGGTGCCATTAGGTATTTCTGAAGGAGACGGTCACAATATTTGGCCTCCTCGCCCCACTCCGTTGGGGGCAAGACCAGCCTCGGCAGCCCCAGGAGAACCGTGCTGTGCCTGTCCTGGCTGATTGCACTCTTTGCCATGATGACACCCCTGGCTTACACGGGCTCATCCAGAGAGGAGGAACGGCCTGGATCTGGTCACCCAGAACCCCAGGCACACAGCGCCCTCGTTGTTCTCCCAGGAGCAGGGCATTCTTTTGAGGTCCACTCCCCCATTGCCAGATGGGGAGAACAGGGCAAACATTGTCTCAGTTGCTGACACGAGTTGCTCTGGACTGGCGGCAGCACTGGAGGCCTCCTCAGATGTGCATTTGCATACTGGGCAGTGGCGGTGTCCCTGGGGCTGGGTGACTTCGTGGTAGGAAGGCCTCTGCGAGCTGGGGGTCAGGGATGGGAGCAGAGACTATTCAGTCAGGTGGCTGGAGCCCTCATGGGACAGATTTCCCTAGCCCATCCTTTCTGGACATGGGACTTCATGTTCCAGGGCAAAGGAGCATGAAGGGCCCTTCTCTGTGTGTGTATGTGCGCACGCATGCACGCATGCAGTTGAGTCCTCCTTTTTTGGCTTTCTGCTTGTGAACCAGCACAGCAGAGGCCTCTGTGTCAAAACGTCTGGAAGGGTGCCTCCATCTCAGAACGGACCAGGGCAACCCTTTCTCTGCCCAGCCAGGGCAGCCTGCAGTGGGGCAGCCCCATGGTTCCTGCAATGGGCAGGTGATCCACCCTGCAGGGGGACAGTGTTGCCTTCTGTGCTTAGCCTTGTGCCACTGGGACAGATGAGCATTCCAGGGTGTGTGTGCTATGGACACTTGTTTTGGTTCAGAGCTCAGGCATCCCCTGAGTGAAAGACAGCCTGAAAAGGGAGAGGTACCCCCACCATTGGTTGCATCCATCCTCCCTAGAGATTCAGGTCTCTGCTTCAGATGCTCCCTTGAATTTCGAAGGACAGCTGGAGAAGGTTCTGGGGCATTTCCTGGCTTATTTGGCTGACATGGTTAGGCCCATGTCAGAAACTCCTGTCAAAAGTGAACTGGAATATTTTAGCTGGAGGTCTGGGATTGATACTCCATCTGAAGAAGGGAAGCTGGGGGAGAAAGTGAGCTAAATTATCTTTTTGTGGGCTCTGATACCCAGTGACTTTGACTGACAAAGGGGACAAGAAGGGCCGCTTCTAGCAATCATTGAGAGAACATGTCCTTCCTGCTTCGTGTTGGCTTCAAGCTTGTGAGATGGTGCTCTTCTCTTAGACCTCAGTGTGAGCGTTTCTGCCTCTCTTTCTCAGCAGTCATAATGCGTAGGCCCCCTCTTCTTTTCAGGGTAAATGAATCCTCCAAGGAGCTCCCCATGGAGGCACTGTCTCCTTGCCATTTTGGGGTCTTAGAAGTACGGAAGAATCCAGGAAGCAGCCTGGCATTGGTCTGTCTCATGCATTGCCCTGCATTCTGCTAGGCTGGCAGCTCTGCAGAGTCTTTCCTGTCAAATTGCTGGAAGGGACCTCAGAGATTATCCAGTTCAACCACCTGCAGACTAGGAGGTCTGGTTTCCGCTTGCCTCGTGTACTTTTTAATAGGCATCTAAATTGCTTTCTAACTCAACTGTGTTTTAATGCTGCTGGTTGTCTAATGGTGTGTTTTTTTAGCATTATGACTTTTTGTCTGTGGTTTGTATGTGTACCTGTTTTGCTTTTCTAAAGAATTGCCTCATGTTCCAGTCCTGCAAGTAAGTTGGGATGTGTGGCCTTCAGCAAGCTCATTGTTAACTGCCTTCAAGTTGAGTTCAACTTATGGTGACCCTGTGGATGAGAGACCTCAGTTGCCTTATCTTCAGATGCCCTGCTCATGTCTTGCCAATTCAGGGCAGGCATTGTGTCTCCCGTGGTTGGGTTTATCTGTCTGTAACGCGGTCTCCCTCTGTTCCTTCTGCCTTCCACCTTACCAAGCGTTATTGTCTTTCCTAGCAAGATGTGCCTTCTCGTGATCTGCCCAAAGTACGACAGCCTCAGTTTAGCCCTCTGGGCTTCTGGGGAAAGTTCAGGCTTGATTTGCTCCGGGACCCATTCGTTTGTCCCTTTTAGCAGTCCAGGGTATTATCTGTAGAACATTTTCTCCAGCACCACATTTCAAGCGAGTTGGTTTCCTTTCCCCGTCAGCTTCCTTCCTTCGCTCTCCAGCTTTCACAGCCAGACGTAGAAATGGGAAATAGCATGGCATGGGCAATCCTAACTTTAGTATTCAGTGATATATCTTTACACGTCAGGATCTTGTCTAGTTCCTTCATAGCTGCCCTTCCAAGTCCTGGCTTTCTTCCGATTTCTTGACTGCAGTCTCCATTCTGATTAATAACTGAGCCCAGGTATGAAAAATCCTGAACTGTTTCAGCATTCTCATTGTCTGCTTTGGGATTATGCAAATCATCTGCGGTCATTATTTTTGTTTTCTTAATGTTCAGTTGCAAACCTGCCTTTGCACTTTCTGCTGTGACTTTCTTCAGTAATTGTTCCAAGTCTTTGCTGTTTTCGGCTAGTGGTATGGAGTCACCTGAATCCTTTACTTTTTGATGCCCCTTCCTCAGATTTTTAGTCTTCTTCCTTCGAGTCTAAGCCTGTTTCCCATATGCTAGAACCCCGGAGTCCTTTTCACATGTGCGGCCCATCCATCCTGTATTTGTGCTTTTGATTTTCTTTTCCTTTCTGCAGAATTTTCCATCTATTTCTGTTGACGTTCATGTAAGGTTTGGGCAGTTTTTTATCCTGAGTGGTTCATCCAGATTTTTGTTTGTTTCCTAAAGTATATTACCCTGATTTCTGGGGTTCCTTGGGGGACACCTCAATGTGTTCCACGTGATGGGGAATGGAGACTACCCAGAGCGTGAGCAATAGCAATGCGAGAGGCAGGGTAGCCTAGTGGGGTCTTTTTACCCAGTTTTTACAGGGTCAGGCCAAGCCAAAAACCAAGCAAAAATGTCTAATAAATGATTTTATTGAAGAAAAAGTCTCACGCACCAACGCAATCACTCACACACGCACCCAAGAGCTATTAAGAAGCAAAAGAGAAGAAATTGGATAGGGGGGTATTGACGGGGTGCAGCTGGGGTAATACTGCACCTTTCCTGAAGTCCTGGGTCTGGGAAGGCAGCAGAGAAGTGGGGCTCAGCACAGAGACGGCTGAGGGGATTACTCAACAGATGGAGCAACCATCTGCTGGGATGACCTGGAGCGGTCCAAAAAACACTCAAAAACCGGGACTATTTGTAGGGGAAAAGGTACCTGGAGGGCTAATCCTTTCCCGGGGAGAACAATGAGTGTTGCAACGAGGAAGAACCTCCACAATGATAACTTCCTTTGCATTATGAAATTACAAGGTGTTGCCAAAGTCTCAGGATCTTTGGCTGCATTTGGTTGTGGTGTGACTTTATGTAAATGGTCCTTGCTTATGGGATATTTGCTCAGCTTGGGGCAAAAACGCTAATCTCCTCAAGTCGGCTTCTCAGGGGCTGAGGACCCTTTGTCTATTGTGGGTTTGCACAGCTTGAGGTCTCCTGGGGCTACGTGACGGGGGATTTTACTGGCCTGACCTGCCTTTATTCCTAGTGAGCCAAATGAAATGTATTGTTTTGATGGGAGCAGTGTCATCCATTCAGGAGTTTGAGAGCTAGGCTAGTAATGTGTCTGGATAAAATGTTTAACTCCACATGGAAAATAACTGAACTTTTCAGTAGTCCATTGGTATCACAGACACCGAAGCCCCCACATTCACCCACCTCCAGTACTTCCTTCTTGTGGAGATGGCAGCATCATGCATCTTGGATTTGGGCGTGGGAAGCGCACAGGAACGATCATTCTGTGGGCTCATAGACAGTCCAGATCTTCATATGGCGCATCTCCTGGGATTTTAAAAACCTTCTTTCAAAACACATTTTGCTCATCCAGAAAGAGAAAATACTTTAGCTGATTTTTTTCCTCCTGTGGGAAAAAGCTGCCCTCCCCCAAAATACTCTCACAGCTTCCCTCTTTTTCTCCCTGGGCCTTCAAATCTCCAGTCCTGTGACTGAATGCTAAACCAGGGTGGGCAGTTGCTATTGGGGCATTTGTCTCACCCCTGCGCCTCCCATGAACCAGGCTGGCATGATTTCTGTACCTGTAAATAATGTGACCCTGCCTCCTTTATTTTTCCTTCTTGGAGGGTAAACTTTTGGCCAAAAATCACATCAAATTTATAGTTTTTAACAGTTCTCAGGGCTTCAGGTCCCTTGTGTTGTCCACATTTCTCCCACCCCTGCACTAAACCTGGTCCCCCCACATACAATTATGGTGGGATTGGAGGGCTGTAGATGGACCCCAAGGAGCCTAGTGCTGTCAGAGTCTCAAGTGTAGATTGACCTGAACCTCAGGAAGAACTTCCTGACAGTCAGGGCTGTCCGGCAGTGGAATATACTGCCTTGGAGTGTAGTTGAGTCTCCTTCTTTGCAGGTTTTTAAGCAGAGGCTGGATGGCCGTCTGTCGGGAGTGCTTTGAGGGTGTTCCTGCATGGCAGGGGGTTGGGCTGGATGGCCCCTGGGGTCTCTTCCAACTCTAGATTTCTATGATTCTATGACACACTCTGGACACACATGTCCGGCTTCCATGACTTCATGGCTGATGTTGAAGAAATATGGTTGATCAATTCTTACTGGTTAGGAAAAGACAAAGAATCCTGAAGTTGGAAGGGACTCCCCGAAGGCCACCTAGTCCAACCAGCTGCTGTCAGAATTGCGGTGACCCTGGTACAGGTGGCTGGCTGTCCTCTGCTGAGAAGCCTCTGGCAGAGGGAGAATCCACAAGGGAAACTGGCTCGTGCCCAGTCAGGCTGCTGGCCCACTTAGCTCTGTGCTGCCCTTCCTGAGCTGGAGCAGTGGCTCTCCAGGTTCTGGGCAGGGCTTGATGGTGTCTTCCTCACAACCTGCTTGCAGCCCTGCCAGGGGATGCTGCCGCTGCTGCCACCGTCTCTTCCAGGGTTTGAGCCATCACGCAGATGCACACCATAGAAAAGGTGTGCTGTTGGCCCGAATGGTCTAAAACGATGCATTTCAACAAGGAGGTGTGACTGGCCCCCATGAGCTGTGTTGGCTCCACCTGCTTGGATGGGATGAGCGAGAGCTTAGCATTGGGCTTAGCATTTGGGCATCTCTGGGGGCCTGTGGAAGAGGGTGCTGGGCCATAGAGACCATCATCTGATGCAGCCCTCCCCCCGCCCTGCTGAAGACGGGCAGGCTGTTCTTCTGTACCTCTTGAGGGTCTGCTGGGGAGGCACGCAGGACCAGGTTGGCGGCAGGGAACCAGGAGAGGCGGCCTGTGGGCTTTGTTGGCAGGCCTGGAGGGCCATAACTACCATCGGCTGGCTTGCTTACTCCTTAAAATAGAGCTTTGGTTATCTGGGGTGAAAAGGCCTGGTGAGAGCCAGCTTAGCTGCCCAAAATATTCTCACAGGCAACAACACACCACTCCTCACTATGTGGCTCCCAGCTCAGTAGGCCATCTCTTGCTGCTCTTGGCACATGGAGGCTGTTGGCTGTCTTCTCTGAAACTCAGGGCTGTGTGCACTCTCTCTTTGGTGGGTCTGCAAGCGAATCTGCTGCCGGACCTGGTGGATGGATTTGTTTTCAGCCATGGCCAAGACTGTGCGCCTGGTGCATAATTATAGGGAGCTTGAATCATCCTGAGCCAAACTGGGAATTATACGCTGTAGCCCAGCTATTCCTGGGCCGTGCTGGACCAAAAAAACATCCCCTGAGGTGTCCCTTGACCTGGTCTGTGCAGCTTTGCCTGGCTGAAGGCCTCCCCATGGATTGAGGCAGCCAAAAGCCAGCAGGCAAGTAGGCTGAGGGTGGGTGAATTGGGGATTGGCTCAGGCGTCCATGAATTGAGACCTGTTTGATAGAACTGGCAGGGTGTCTGGAAGAGAAAGCCTGGCTGAGGCATTGCATTGCCGATAAGCAGATTCTGAGAAGCCCAATCAGCCAGTTAAAGAGGAAGGTTCTTCGAGGGGGGAACATGCCATTTGCCTGGGGGGGCACTTCTGGAAACCAGTGCATTGTTTATCTTCTCTTTGCGTACCAGGTAAAGTTATTTTTCAAAGCTTTCTTGGCAACAGTAGCAAACCTAGGTGGAGGACTAATTGCTTAGAAAATGGCTTTCTGTTAACAACCTTTTTGTCAGGGCTTCTCCTGTTCCCTCACTCCCCCATGGGGGCAAGATACAGAGGGGTAGGCATTGTGCACTATACTGGGTCCCTGCATCACTGAGGGGAGCCCTGGAGGGGCTGGGGTGGAGCATGACTCACCTTACGTGCCTCTTCCCCTGCAGGGAACGGCGATGGCCAGGGACAGATCCTCCAGCGCTTTCCAGAGAAGGACTGGGAGGACAACCCTTTTCCCCAGGGCATTGAACTGGTGAGTCAGCTGCAGTGTGCGTGAGAGTGTGTCAGTGTGAATGGAGCGTGGTAGCTTCCATCTGGCCTTCATGGCTCCCTCAACCCCTCATGAGCACAGGAGAATCGGGAGCAGCAGCTGTGCAGATGAGGCTCCATTGGGCGGCAAAACACCTGGATGTGTGTGCATGTGTGCATGCCTGTGCTTCTGGGGAAGGTTTTGAGTGTGCAGCCCCCTTCCACATTTGTGAAACTTTATTGTGGGGAAGGAGGCATCTCAAGATGACAACATCTTCCATTGGTGGGGCCTCATTTCTTCCCTTGTGTTTTATCTTAACACTAGGCAGATTTTTTTCCCCTTCACCTGCTAAGCAAAAGCAAGGAATGGCTGCATGGCACCTCTTAGAATCATAGAATCATAGAATCATAGAAATGTAGAGTTGGAAGAGACCACACGGGCCATCCAGTCCAACTCCCTGTCATGCAGGAACACCCTCAAAGCACTCCCGACAGATGGCCATCAAGCCTCTGCTTAAAAACCTCCAAGGTAGGAGACTCCACTACTCTCCGAGGCAGCAGATTCCACTGCCGGACAGCCCTGACTGTCAGGAAGTTCTTCCTGAGGTTCAGGTGGAATCTCCTTTCCTGCAGCTTGAATCCATTGCTCCTTGTCCTGGTTTCTGGAGCAGCAGAAAACAAGCCCCCTCCTTCCTCTACGTGGCATCCCTTCAAATATTTAAACATGGCTATCATGTCCCCTCTTAACCTCCTTTTCTGCAGACTAAACATACCCAGCTCTCTCAGTCTATCCTCATAGGGCATGTTTTCCAGGCCTCTCACCATTTTGGTCACCCTCCTCTGGACTTGCTCCAGCTTGTCAATATCCTTCTTGAATTGGGGTGCCCAGAACTGGACACAGTATTCAAGATGGGGTCTAACCAAAGCAGAGTAGAGTGGTACCAGTACCTCCCTCGATCTAGACACCATACTCCTGTTGATGCAGCCGAGAATTGCATTGGCTTTCTTGGCTGCCACATCACACTGCTGACTCATGTTCAGCTTGTGGTCTATGAAGACTCCTAGATCCCTTTCACACGTACTGCTATCCAGCCACGTGTCCCCCATCCTATATTTCTGTATTCCATTATTTCTGCCTAAGTGTAGGACCTTACATTTCTCTCTGTTGAATTTCATTTTGTTCGCCCTGGCCCAGCTCTCCAATCTATCCAGGTCATTTTGAATTTTGATCCTGTCCTCTGGCATATTAGCAACCCCTCCCAATTTGGTGTCATCTGCAAATTTGATGAGCATGCCCTCTATTCCTTCATCTAAGTCATTGATAAAAATATTGAACAGCACTGGGCCCAGGACAGAACCTTGTGGCACCCCACTAGTCACTTCTCTCCAGGATGAAAAGCAGCCATCCGTGATCACCCGTTGGGTTCGGTCGGTCAACCAATTACATATCCAATTAACAGTAGCCCTGTCTAGCCCACATTTTACTAGCTTCGATGCAAGAATGTCATGGGGAACTTTGTCAAAGGCCTTACTGAAATCGAGATATGCTACATCCACAGCATTCCCTTCATCTATCAAGCTAGTAACTCTATCATAAAAAGAGATCAGATTAGTCTGGCATGACTTATTTTTGAGAAATCCATGTTGACTTCTCGTGATTATTGCGTTGTTTTCTAAATGATTAGAAACTGAACGCTTAATGATCTGCTCCAGGATCTTTCCGGGTACCGATGTCAGGCTGACTGGGCGATAATTATTTGGGTCCTCTTTTTTTCCCTTCTTGAAGATGGGGATAACATTTGCTCTCTTCCAATCTGCTGGAACTTCTCCTGTCCTCCAAGATTTCTCAAAAATTATAGCAAGCGGTTCCGAAATGACCTCTACCAGCTCTTTTAATATCCTAGGATGCAATTCATCTGGCCCTGGAGACTTGAATTCATCCAATGCGGCCAGGTATTCCTGTACCACCTCTCTACTTATTAAGTGCCTCATTTCCTCTGCTTCCTCCCCTGCTCCCCTACCGCCAGGTTGAGTGCTTGTATCCTTCTGGGAAAATATCATAGATTCATGGAGCTGGCAGAGACCACAAGGGCCATTAAGTCCAACCCCCTTCTGCCATGCAGGAAGACACCGTCAAAGCATTCTTAACAGGTGGCCATCCAGCCTCTGTTTGAAAACCTCCAAACAAGGAGGCTTCACCACGCTCCAGGGCAGCATATTCCACTGTCAAACTGCTCTTACCGTTAGGAAGTTCTTCCTAATGTGGAGATGGAATCTGTTTTCCTGACGTTTGAAGCCATTGCTCCGTTGTGTCTGAGTCTCTGGAACAGGCTTGCTCTACCCTTCATCTGACATCCCTTCAAGTATTTAAATGTAGCTATCATGTCACCTCTCAGCCTTCTTTTCTCCAGGCTAAACATTCCCAGGTTCTTCAGCTGCTGCTCAGAGGGCTTCATGGTTTCCAGGCATTCTACCATTTTGGTTGCTCTCTTCTGAACATTTTCCAGCTTGTCAACATCCTTCTTCCTGAATTGTGGTCCCCAGAACTGGACACAATATTCCATGTGAAGCCTGACCAAAGCAGAATAGAGCGGTATTATTACTTCCTTGATCTATACACTGTACTCTTTTTTGATGCAGGCTAGAATCCCATTGGCTTCTTTAACTGCCACACCTCACTGCCGAATCATGTTCAGCTTGTCCTCTACTAAGACTCCTAGATCTCTTTCACATGTATTGCTATCAAACTAGGTGTCACTCATCCTATATCTGTGCATTTCATTATTTTTTTTTTGTCCCAAGTGTAGTACATTACACTTCTCCATGTTGAAATTCATTCTGTTAGCTTTGACTCCGCTCTCTAGTCTGTTAAGATCATTTTGAATTCTGATCCTGTCCTGTAGGGTGTTGGCTTGTTAGCTACCCCTCCTCATTTGATGTCATCTGCAAATTTGATAAGAATACCCTCTTTCCTCATCCAAATTGTTGATAAAGATGTTCACTGAACAGAACCCTGTGGCACCCTGCTAGTCACTGCTCTCCAGGGGGAAGAGCCATTGGTGAGGAGCATCTTTTGGGTTTGATTGGTCACCCGGTCACAAATCTACCTAACAATAGCATTGTGTAGCCCACATTTTACTAGCTTGTTTGCAGAAATGTCGTGGGCAACCTTGTGAAAGGGCTTACCTGAAGTCAAGATAGACTGTGTCCACAGCATTCCCTTCATCTACCAAGCCAGTAATTTTATCACAAAAAAAAAAAAGAGGAAAGATAAGTCTGGCATGACTTGTTTTTGAGAAACCCGTGTTGACTTTTAGTGATCACAGCATTTCTTTCCACGTTCTTACAGACTGTCTGTTTAATATTCACCTCTAGAATCTTTCCTAGTATTGGTGTCAGGCTGACTGGGTGATAATTGTTTGGGTCCTCTATTTCCCCCCTTTGTGAAGATGGGGACAGTATTTTCTCTCCTCCAGTCTGCTGGGACTTCTCCCATTCTCCAGGAATTCCCCAAGATTATTGCCAGTGCCTCTGAGATTACTTCTGCCGGTTCTTTAAATACCCTTGGATGGAGTCCATCTGGCCCAGGAGACCTGAATGCATTTAGAGTAGCCAGGTATTCCTGTACTCCCTCTTTACCTCTTCTGTGCTGCATTTCCCCCACCATATCATCTGCTCCATATCCCCCAGGTAAAGCACTGTTTTTCTTTTGGGAGAAGACCAAGACAAAGAAGGTGTTCAACAGCTCTGCTTTTTTTCTGTCCCCTGTTAATATTTCAGTATCTTCTCCACTCAGAGGCCCTACCGTTTCCTTGCTCTTCCTACAGATATAGCCAAAAAAGACCTTCTTGCTGTTTTTAGGCTCTCTAGCAAGCCTGAGCTCATTCTGCATTTTGCCTTTTCTGACTTTCTCCTTACACTTCCTGACTGTTTGTCTGAGTTCCTCTTTGCTGATTTCCCCCTTTTCCCATTTCTTGTACTTGTCCCTTTTAAATCTTAGCTCCACTGAAAGTTCTTTCAGTGACTGGTAGCACAGGAGCCCTTAGCCCAGAATAGGAGTCCAGACTCCCCCCTTCTCCACCCTTCTCACTACTGCTCAGGGGCTTCTGGCAGCATGCGATTGCCCCCTCCCCCACTCCCACTCCCACTTTTGATGTCTTCCACAGTTTCTGCTCCATTGCTTGCCTTATAGTTTGCACTCTGTCATAAAGCAAGTGAGGCGTGCCTGAATCATAGAATCATAGAATCATAGAAATTCAGAGTTGGAAGAGACCACACAGGCCATCCAGTCCAACCCCCTTCTGCCATGCAGGAACACCCTCAAAGCACTCCCGACAGATGGCCATCCAGCCTCTGCTTAAAAACCTCCAAGGAAGGAGACTCCACCACACTACATGGAGGCAGCATAGAAGCATAGAAATATAGAGTTGGAAGAGACCCCAGGGGCCATCCAGTCCAACCCCCTTCTGCCATTCAGGAACACCCTCAAAGCACTCCCTTGGACAGATGGCCCCCCAGCCTCTGCTTAAAAGCCTCCAAGGAAGGAGACTCCACTACACTCCCAGGCAGCAGATTCCACTGCTGGACAGCCCTGACCGTCAAGAAGTTCTTCCTGAGGTTCAGGTGGAATCTCCTTTCCTGCAGCTTGAACCCATTGCTCCTTGTCCTGGTCTCTGGAGCAGCAGAAAACAAGCCCTCTCCTTCCTCTATGTGGCATCCCTTCAAATATTTAAACATGGCTATCATGTCCCCTCTTAACCTCCTCTTCTGCAGACTAAACATACCCAGCTCTCTAAGTCCATCCTCATAGGGCATGGCTTCCAGGCCTCTCACCATTTTGGTCGCCCTCCTCTGGACTTGCTCCAGCTTGTCAATATCCTTCTTGAATTGGGGTGCCCAGAACTGGACACAGTATTCAAGATGGGGTCTAACCAAAGCAGAGTAGAGTGGTACCAGTACCTCCCTCGATCTAGACACCATACTCCTATTGATGCAGCCAAGAATTGCATTGGCTTTCTTGGCTGCCGCATCACACTGCTGACTCATCTGCTTGTGGTCTATGAAGACTCCTAGATCCCTTTCACACGTACTGCTATCCAGCCACGTGTCCCCCATCCTATATTTCTGTATTCCATTTTTTCTACCCAAGTGTAGGACCTTACGTTTCTCTCTGTTGAATTTTATTTTGTTCGCCCTGACCCAGCTCTCCAATCTATCCAGGTCATTTTGAATTTTGATCCTGTCCTCTGGCGTATTAGCAACCCCTCCCAATTTGGTGTCATCTGCAAATTTGATGAGCATGCCCTCGATTCCTTCATCCAAGTTGTTGATAAAAATATTGAACAGCACTGGACCTAGGACAGAACCCTGTGGCACCCCACTAGTCACTTCTCTCCAGGATGAAAAGCAGCCATTCGTGATCACCCTTTGGGTTCGGTCGGTCAACCAATTACAAATCCAACTAACAGTCGCCCTGTCCAGCCCACATTTTACCAGCTTCGTTGCAAGAATGTCATGGGGAACTTTGTCAAAGGCCTTACTGAAATCGAGATATGCTACATCCACAGCATCCCCTTCATCTATCAAGCTAGTAACTCTATCATAAAAAGAGATAAGATTAGTCTGGCATGACTTATTTTTGAGAAATCCATGTTCACTTCTCGTGATTACCGCGTTGCTTTCTAAATGATTAGAAACTGACTGCTTAATGATCTGCTCCAGGATCTTTCCGGGTACTGATGTCAGGCTGACTGGGCGATAATTATTTGGGTCCTCTTTTTTTCCCTTCTTGAAGATGGGGATAACATTTGCTCTCTTCCAATCTGCTGGAACTTCTCCTGTCCTCCAAGATTTCTCAAAAATTATAGCAAGCGGTTCCGAAATGACCTCTGCCAGCTCTTTTAATATCCTAGGATGCAATTCATCTGGCCCTGGAGACTTGAATTCATCCAGTGTGGGCAGGTATTCCTGTACCACCTCTCTACCTATTGTGTGCCTCATTTCCTCTGCTTCCTCCCCTGCTCCCCAACCGCCAGGCTGAGTGCTTGTCTCCTTCTGGGAAAATACGGAGGCAAAGAAGGTGTTAAGTAGCTCTGCCTTTTCTCTCCCCCCTGTGAGTAATTCGCCATCTTCTCTGCGTAGCGACCCTACTGTCTCCTTCTTTTTCCTTTTGCTGCGGACATATTTAAAAAAACCCTTTTTATTGTTTTTAATGTCTCTGGCCCGCCTAAGTTCGTTCTGTGCTTTAGCCTTTCTGACTTCCTCCCTACATCTCCTTGCTACTTGCTTAAATTCTTCTTTGGTTTGAAAACCACTGACAATGTGCTGTTGTTAGTCTTTATCAATCACTGCCCATAAAATGACATAAAACAGGATATATGCATTTAAAGAATGTTTAAAAACAGTTTTTAAAGATCAAAAGCTTTTAAGAGAGGGTAATGGCAGAAACCTGGATCCAGGCTGGCTTCCTTCCTGTTGGACAAGGTACCACTATCAAGGGAACATGTGCTCCAACGAGGAAGCTTCCTGTGTCCTGTGCTTGCCAGCCCGGCCTCTTAGGGTGCTGGGAAGGACACGGAGCAGGGCCTCCATGGGAGACCTCAGATGAAAGGGGGAGGGAAGAGGGAAGTGCCTCTCAGCTGTCGAGGGCTTTCTCTATCCCCCCAGCCCCTTGAATTGGGATCGGGGCAAATGGACAGTCGGCCAGGTTGGCTGAAAACAGATGGGGTGTGGGCTCCAGAAAGCCCTAAAGGCAATAGCCTGGCTGTAGTATTTTGCACTCCTGCAGTTGTTTCCAGTGGTCTACAAGGGCAGCACAGTATAGCCTTGGCTGCCTTCTCTGGGAGAGGAACACAGCTGGTGCGGAGTCAAAGGTGGGCTACAGAAGCCCTGGCCACAGCAGCTTTCTGACTTTGTTAGACCTGACACTAAGAAAGAAATAATATGAACATGAGAGAGCACCCAAAATGTTACTTAACAAATATTAGTGTTAAGTATGTCAGAATGCCAAACAGTTATGAAGTTGCCCCATATGCCACCAGCATTGCCCTTTTGGGTTGTGGGATGCTGGACAGAGAGCTTTGGCCATCCAGCAAGAGTCAGCCCCTCCTGTCCCACATGAATCAGCTTGCCACTCCTGTCTGGGCATGTTGGAAGGATCTTATGAGCCTGTGGCCAGCTGGGCTGCTGCTCGGAAAGGAGCGACCTTCGGGCACCAGCACGTAGTCCCAGTCATGCAAGAAACCTGGAGGCATCGCAGACCCCGGACCCATAAAGGACGTGGAGCTCTGGAGAGGCTGGCAAGCAGCTGGGTGTTCAGCTGGCCCCAGGGCACGGGCAGGGGCAGCAGCATCAGGTTAGAAAGGGGGCCTGCCCCCAGCAAAAGCCTCTGTGGGCAGCTCCTGACCTGCAAATCCAGACAGCCTGTGGCTGCCTTAGCCCAGCTCTGCCAGTTGGTTGGTTCCTTGGATGGGCTGGTGGTAGTGTTTCTGTCAAAGAGGCTCTTCTCCCTCCTTGGAGATGCTCACCTAAGGCCATGGCACTGCTGGTGAGGATGTCAGCTGGGACTTGCTTGCTGGGATTCCTAGGTCAGGTTCCCAGGTCAGTGCCACCCTCCCTCCCAAGCCCCAGGGAGTGTCCGTACACTCCTGCTGCCACCACAGCTGCCTCTGTGTGAGAGGCAGGCTCAGTGACAGGGCAGCTGGACCAAGGCACCAAGTCCTCTGGAGGGTGGGGGGACAGCCTCCACCAGGCAGGGAAAGGTCTCCCTCACCCAACTGCCGTTTTCTTTTCTTTGTTTCTGCTGCTCTTGTCTCTTTACAGGTGCTGGTGTGCTTTAGCAAATGCACTGAGTGGCTGGGGTGGGCTGCTCCAGAAGGATTCCTTATGCTGACAGATGTCCAGATAGCAGACAGTATAAGAACAGAAATAAACAGCTGCAATTCTTGGAGTGACAGCTGAGCCTTCCTCCCCCTCCCCTGGGAGTAGCTGAATTCTGCAGGAGATGCCACATGAGTGGTGGTGGGGGGTCTCTTTCTGGCATCAGCTGTTGTCTGTCTCCTCCTATGAGCTTGCAAGGCCTCGAACCTGCTTGCTGCTCTAGGCTTTCACCATGCATCAGGATCCCTTTGGAAGATGCGTGGCCTCAGGACTCTTGCCCATTTGCCACAGGACTTTGGCAAGACGGACCAGAGGACCCTTCATTGGCTGTGTTTCTTGGGGGCTTCCCTCAAAGCATGCAGTTAAGGCCAAACCTCCAGTTCTAGGAATAGTGGCGATGAGAGAGAGAATGGAGAGCAGAGCCAGTGCCATGGGTCAGGGTTCCTGAAGCAGAGGGTCCAGTCTGGCCCCCAAATCCATGCACCAGCACCTAATCCTTCTCTTGTGCACCTTGACGGAGGAAGACCACTTCTGTGCATTTCATTCAGCTGGTTCTTAAGTCTGGTGGGCTTGACTCAGTGCTGTGTGAGCTGTCCCTGTGTTTTGTTTATGATGGCTGATTGTGCCCCACCTGAAATCTAGAAAGAGATGAGAACAGCCTAAACATATTTTGAGCAAGAGAGGAAGAAGAACAGCAACCACAAAAAGGCCCATTGAGTGGCCAAGGGTCTTGAAAAACCCTGTTTGTCTGGGCTGTGAGCCCGGGGGAGGGGAGTGAGAAGATAGGGAAAATGGCAGTATGGGCCATGGAGAGGGAGGGAGGGCCTTGACCAGAGTCCATTCTGCCTGACCCCTTGCTGACCATCTCGCCTGTCAAGGGCGGCCTTTCAGCCTCTTTCTACCTCTCGTGTCCGCTTCCTCCCAGAAAGCTGGGGCACTGCTTCCCAGAGCTGGTGGGGGCGGCTGAGGTCATGACAAGGCCAGGATGGGACCCAGAGAGTGGGCTTGGGCCACCTGTGGGCAGATGGCAATTCCCCATCTTTAACTGGGTGGTCCATGCTATCCAGAGGGGGTCTGACTGTGGGGCCCTTCTCCATCCCCAGCACCCACCCGCTGCCCTCGAAGTCTGGGGTGCTTTTGTCCGGCTGGGGAAAGAGGGAACGTGGCAGGAAGGAGAAGCTGGGGTTGAAGGAATGGCCCTGGGCCCTTTCTGGGAGAAGAGGGACTTCCCATAAGGCAGCATGAGGTGCAGCTGGTGGGGGGCTCTCCCTTGCCCCAGCCCAGCTTCTTCCTCCCCCTCCCTCGTTGTTGTTGCCTTCTTCTTGTTGCTGTCATCGACCTTCAAGCAGTCACCCTAAAACAAGCCCAAGGGGGCCAGGCAGTGGGGCGCGCCTGCCCCTGGTGGTGGGTGGTGAAAGGGAGACAGTTGCCTCATCCCTCCCCAGTGCTGTGCCCCTGGCAAGGAGGTGTGGGTGGCCCTCGGGGGCATCCCTAAGGGGAGTGGAGGGGAGGCAGAGGGAGTGTGCCTTGGAATGGGTCAGGGTGCCCATTGTGACGACACAGCCGCTGTGGGAATGGCCCCCCGCTCAGCTTGATGCCAACCACACTCGTTCTCTTGCAGTTCTGCCAGCCGAGCGGGTGGCAGCTCTTCCGCGAAAGAAATCCCCCACCTTCTTCATCGCCGTCCTGACGGACATCAACTCAGAGCGACATTACTGTGCCTGCTTTACCTTTTGGGAAGCTGTCGAGAGGTCCCAGGTAATGGGTTGTGGGAGGGTGGGAGAGGGGTGGGGGCCTCCCACCCTGGCACAGGCACAGGGACCCTGGGAGCGGGGCTGCGGTTTCCTAGGAGAAGCTGTACAAAAGCCCCAAGCGAACCCCACTGTGGGCGCCACCTCCTCTGAAGAAGGGTAGACATTCCCCTCCCAGCTGAAGCAGAGGCCGTGTGTGGGCGGCTCCAGGTGGCCAGCCGAACGACTGAGCCCTTTTCTCTTCCAGCAGCTTCAGAATCGCTTGCGGAAGGAGGAAGAGGAGGCGGAGGGGGAGGAAGAGGAAGAGGAGGAGGAGGAAGTAACCACCCCAGTCCAGCCAGCGCAGCTCTTTGCCCCCAAGAGTTTGGTGCTTGTGTCCCGACTGGACCACGCAGAGGTTTTCCGGGTAAGGTGTGCCAGTGGAGGGGTGGTTCAGGCGCAGGGAAAAGTGGCGGGGAGGCAGAGCCGGTGCCAAAGAAGTCTTTGCCCTTCAGAGTGCTCTTATCTTGGCTATCTTTATAGCTGTGCTGTGAAAGACACAGAGATGCAGATTGTCCTGAACCACTTGAGGTTTACAAAACAAGGTTTATGGGGTGCCTGCCCTGGAATGGCTGCTGGAGGAACAGGACCTATTGGGGAGGGGCTGGTGTGGTGGCCCCAACAAAGAAAAGGTCGTGGCAGGAGGAAGCACATGAGACGCCCTCCTTGTACCCTGAGTGGTGGTTTTGGGGGGCTTGGAAAGAGCATGGGGTGCTCCCTGGTCTGTCCTCTCAACCCCAGTCAGGGAGTGGGGGCTGCCTTTGCCTTTGAAGAGGGGGCCCTGGGGCTCCTGTGAGTTGGATGGGGGCCCTTCAGAACAGAGCTGCTTGAACTATAGCAGTCTGTAGCTTTTAGGGGCTCAGCTTTCGAAATATTTAGGGACAGTCCTATTCCCTGCCATACTGTCTCTCTTTGCCAACCTTTGTGTGTTGTGGTTGTCGTATTCCCCCCACCACAGGGCGTCAAAGCTACACTCCAGTCATGCAGCTGAGGCAAACAGAGGCGCGGCTATCTTTTTCTCCCCATGGTCCACAGACAACTGTCCTTGGCAGTAGTAGTCACTGGAGGGGCTATGGGGTCCCTCTCCGGGGCCCAGCTCCCCCCACTCCAGCAGTGGCTCAGGCTTCCTGCTGCCTGGTGGCCAAAATGCCTGCCAGATGGCTTGTGGTTGTTGGAGCAGTGGCACTGGCTGCCCCGCATACCCCCTCCCGGCCCTGCCGAGAGTGACAGCCTCTCCCATTTCTCCCCCACCACAGAACTGCCTCGGCCTGATTTACACCATCTATGTGGATGGACTGAGCACCTCCTTGGAGACGGTCATTGGGAACCTCCTGACCTGCACCATCCCCATCACGGGGGGCGCCCAGGTGGGTTCCTGCTTCCATCTGGGATCCCAGCAGTGGGATCCCCAGGCCAAAGGGAGCGGGGGGCGGGGCAGGGACAGGCGACCTACCCCATTCCCTCCCCGAGGCGCCCTCACTGCTGGCAACTGCTTACACTCTTGCAGGGGTGTGAGCAGGGGCTGGGGGAAGGTGTCCAGTAGGCCAGCTTGCCCACTGAGTCCTCGGCAGCGGTCCCTGTTGCGGGCTGGCCCTGCCCACTGCAGCATGCCCCTCTGTCTGCTTAGGCCTTTCCCTCAGGTTGAAGGCAGGCCTCACCCAAGGGCACCTGGTGGTGGGATTTGGGTGTGTGATTGTGTGGGTTGGCGAGTGGAGGACGGGACAGTCTTTCTCGTACCTTCATTTGCCGGACAGTGTCAGAGACCAGTGGCCGTGCTGGCTGGCTGGCTGGCAACAGCACTTTCCCTCCTCTTAGCCTGGAGCAGTCCAGAAGATCCTTTTCTGATTGTGCCTTTGCGCCTTTTTGTGTCTGTGCTCATGCGCGCGCGTGTGTGTGCATGTGTGCCTGGGCCCACGCACACCTAATGGGCGGGGGAGGGAGATGGCACAGGCATGCCAGGGAAGAACTACTCTGGCTCTGTGGGGTGTGTGTTTAGCGACTGGCTGGCAGTCCGTCCGTCTGTCTGTCCCTCTGTCCTTGTTCTTCTCTGCTGTGTCAAGACTCTGCACTCCTCCTCTTCCTCCTCCTCCTCCTCCTCCTGGCTTGCTGGGTCCTGCTCCGTGCACTTGCCTCTCCCTCTTGCTCGCCCTCTGCCTGTGCTGTGCTGCGTTTCTAATTGACTGTGCTGTTTCTGTCTGTCTCTATCTCAGCCTGACACGGAGGACGAAGGAGGAGCGGTACGCACACCTTTTCTCTCCCAGGGGTGCCTCCTTTTCTGGGGGGGCAACGAGATGGAGGAGGAGGTTCTGGGGGGCTCAGGAAGCTTCCATCTGTCTGTCCCCTCTCAGGAGTGACCTTTGTGCAGCACCCTGTTCCTCCTTGATGTGGCTGTGTGTGTGTGTGTGTGTGTGTGTGTTTTGTGGTCAGTGAGGGAGGGGGAGGGAAGGGGAGCAGGGGTTATGCCCCTGTGTCTCAGGATGGGGGAATATCACCCTGTCACTCTGGCAGCCCAGTGCCTGCTGCTTCCAGTCCAGGTGGTCCCAGTGACAGAGGTTGCTTCAGATATAAGGTTTGTTGTTGTTGGAACCCAGCTGGACGTGTGTGTGTGTCCATCGGTCTGTGGGACTCTTTTCTCCCTCCCCCTTCCGTGGAAGTGCTCTGTTGAGCAGGCAAGAAGACCTGCTGCAGGCAGGCAAGGCAGGGCACCTTCCCTCTGTACAGCTGGTTGAGTGAGGGGTGCGTCCCTCCCCTCTGTGCCTGAGCCCCAGTTGACAAGGCGAGGGAGGCGGGCCGTGCTTCCGGGAAAGCAGCTCCAGAGCACGTGCCCGACTTCCGCTACTGAGTCCTGGCCATGGGGCTTATGGCTTTTCTCTTGCAGAGGACAATCTCTCTGGGGGCTGGTGACAGGCAGGTGATCCAGACACCCGTCAGCGACTCTCTTCCTGTCAGCAACTGCAGTGTGGCCCTCCTCTTCCGACAGCTTGGTGAGACCCCAGGGGTCAAGCCACGTGGGGTGGGATGGTTATCATTCCTTGCCTGGTGTCTTTTGCCCAGCCCTGGGAAGTGCCTGGAAGGCTAGCAGCTCTGAGGCAGCCCGGGCATAGAACAGGAAGGAGAAGCTATCAGAGTGCCGGGGGTCCTGAGCCAAGATTCTTGCAGCCCCCGGACACAGAGAAATGGAGACCATCCTGGGTTGGGTGTGCGGTTGGGGCAGTTCAGCTGTGACTCTCCCCTCCCTCTTGCCCTTTGCCCAGGGATCACCAACGTGCTGTGCCTCTTCTGCGCAGCCCTCACGGAGCACAAGATCCTCTTTCTGTCCAGCAGCTACCAGAGGCTGACGGATGCCTGCCGGGCCTTGCTTGCCCTCATGTTCCCCTTGAAGTACAGGTGAGGAGCAGGAGCCCCAGGGCCGCAGACCTGGCTGCTTGCTTGCTGCTGCTTCTGCCTGTGGCAGAATTGACTCTGCGTGGGCCTTGCGCTGCTGCTTGCACCAAGGAGGGGTCCGGTTGAGTCTCCTCAGGAGGATCAGCGCTTGGAGCATGAGCTTATTACTTGGCCTGTGATCCAGACGTCTGGCAGGTTCCTTCGAGTGGAGTTCCTTCCAGTCAGCCTCTGAGGCCAGTGGCTTCCTCGCCTTGCTTTTTTTCAGGGTTAGGAGGGGTCCCCCTTGAAGGGTGTCCTCCAAACCCCGGGGGGTGTCTACAGCCATCCCCCAGATGGAAAACTGACCTGAATTCCTTCTTCCTGTTCCCTAAACCAAGATTTCTTCCTGCCTTCCTTCCTTGCTTCCTTCCTTCCGCCAAATCAAGCCTTTGTGAGACACATCTGTGTTTCTGAAAGGCTACAGTGTTCCATGGGCACTTAGGGTGCAACTTCTGGGGCATCCTAGAGCTGGAGGATTAAGGACTGTAGTCCTGCATTGCTCCAGTAAAGAAAGAAAGGTGAAGAGGAGATCTTGGTTGAAGAAAGACAAATGAAACTGGTCAGTTTTCAGCTGGAGGTGGCTGCCCACCACAAGTGAACACCAGAACATTGCTGGTATGGGAAGAGGGAACATCTGCAAAAGAAACATCCCTGGGTGGTCATTGCTATGGAAAGGACCTAATTACAAGTTGCCACATTGCTTCCAGGCCCTGAGAAGGGTGGAGGGAAGGGGTCTCGGGTGCTCTCTGGGAATTGTTGGGAAAGGGTCTCTTCTCAGGAGGTCTGCATGGCTGATTTCTTGGTTTCAGCTTCACCTACGTGCCCATCCTCCCAGCCCAGCTTTTGGAGGTCCTCAGCACACCAACCCCTTTCATCATTGGTGTCAGTTCTGCCTTCCAGTCAGAGACACAGGAGCTGGTGAGTCCAGGGGCCTCGGGGGGAGAGAGAGGGTGGGCAGACTCGCGGAGCCTTTAAGTGGGAATGGGTGCAGGCACCTGGCCTTGGAGTGGGGCCTCCTCTGCCCCTTGGCCTGCCTTTCTGGGGCAGGTTCCTTTCCCCACTCACATCATGAGGTGAACTTTGGTTCTGGAATAATGTGCATGACTACCAGGTTGCTGCCTTTTCTCTTGAGATGGCTGTGTGGGCTGCCCTGCATTTGGGAGCGGGGAGGGACTTTTCTCTCACTGAGCCGTTGCATGAGTTTGTCTCCTCCCATATGAGAAGCCCCTTGCCTTTGATTGCCTAAGGGGGCAATTGGACTGACCAAGGGGCTGGAGCAACTCCCTTGTGAAGAAAGGCTGCAGTGGTTGGAGCTTTTTTTTTTAACATCTTTGAAAAATATGGGAGTGATGTAAAAATTATTAGTGAAAGTATTCATCTTCATATGGGATGGAATAGTTCTTAATCTAATGCTCTTGAGGCTTTGAGTGGTTGTGCAGCTCTTGGAGTGTGCTGCATTCCACCCACTGTTTGAGTGAAGCTGCATCCCCACCTACAGCCATTAGGGGTGGGAGTCTGCCCACTCTATCCCCATTTGAGGGAGCTGCCCTGAGAGGAGGGAGCAGGCCAGTAACACTTTCCCTCAGACTGCTTCCTTCAGCTTTGAATTGTATTGATTGCAAACGGATGTACTAATTAGAGGAGTCACCACCTGCTGACTGAAGGTGGCGCTTCAGGCTTCAAACATGCAGTGAGATTTTCATTAATTAAACACATTAATGCATTGTCCGAAACCAAATAACCATCGAATCTTACACAGTAAGGACACTCTTGCTGTGGTACCTGCATACAAGGCTTCAGGTTTCATGGTCCTTGTGCTGAGGCTCTAACACATAGTCGCATGTCCCCTTTTGTTAGATGATGCAGAAGTAGTGTGTAAGGTGATTGTTTTTTCTTCTTCTCTGATTGTGCTAGAACTCAGTGGCATCAGCCAGTGAAGCTGCATGGTGGGGAATTTGGGTTAGGAAAAGAGAAGCATTTATCATCACCATCCATAGCTCAGCTGAGAAAATGGCCACCACAAAAGTGGAGTGGGGCACCGTTGTAGGTGGCTTCCAAAGAGGTTGGGCAGATTCACTGCACGTGAGGGGCTCCATGTTTCTTCCCATGTCAGAGATCAGATCCCTCCTGACATAGGTTGCAGCTGGGAACCTCATGCCTGGAAGAGG
Organism: Ctenosaura bakeri; assembly: GCA_948474755.1. Lineage (NCBI taxonomy): Eukaryota > Metazoa > Chordata > Lepidosauria > Squamata > Iguanidae > Ctenosaura > Ctenosaura bakeri. Next base: position 160,116 of record CAOLHI010002486.1, on the reverse strand, counting down.
CACCTGCTCAGCCACAGAACCTGGCTAGAGGGGGCCCTTCGTGGGCTGGACCCAGCTCGCGGCGCTTGAGTGGACTAACTGATGAGTGACGAGCTGATGTTCTTCCACTCTGGGGGGTCTGCAATGGCTGCCTTGGTCTTTCTAGCTGGATGTGATCGTAGCCGACCTGGATGGTGGGACGGTCACTGTCCCTGAGTGCATCCACATCTCTTTGCTGCCTGACCCACTTCTGCATCAGACACGCGAAGCCCTCTCCATGGTAAGTCCATGCCTTGTGCGTCTTCTGTGCTGGAGGTGTCCCTCTGCTAGCAAGAACCTTTTAGATGAGGAGCATTCACTGTTCCTTTAGAAAAAGGGCGGCCAGGCTACTATAGCTGGAAGGGGGCTGCAGGTGGGCAGTGGGTGAGTGAAGGGCATGGCCATTCCCCCTTCCTGCTCCTCCTCAGTCTTGGGCCTTTGTGAGCAACCCAGAAAGAAGGAAGGAAAGGAGGAGGAGGGAAAGAGCCAGTGGGGGTGTGGGGATTGTGCCCCCCCAGCTCAGGCACAGTGGACAGACTCAGAAGCATGAGCCAAAGGTTCCTGGAACAGGAAGGAGCCGTCCATGTTCCTCCACCCCGTGTGTGCCAAGGGGTGGCACCTGAGTGGGGGTGCCTTTGGGGTGAGCCTGTTAGCAGAGGCTCTCTTCAAAGGCAGCTTCTGCCCCAGGGCTCTCTGTGTGCATCCACACAGGGCCATGGGGAGCAACTGGCACTGGACACAGATCTAGACCTTCCAAAACCCTTGGTGGTTTAATTTCTTAAAACAGGAAAATGGGCCAGCCTTGCCCATGCAGTCCGTCCCCTCCCCCTGGCTGTCTCATAGCTTGACTGATCCTCTTCTGTGCCCAGGAGTTTCTAAGTGCCTTTCACTGTGCTGCTGTGATCTTTTAAAGCTACCTCCTCCCATGTGGATTTCCCATTCGCTCAAGTGTCCTCCTCGCCTCTACCCGGTGTGTCCCGTTGCCTTCTGCCCAGCAGGGCAATGGGGGGCTTTTCAGTGATGACTGCTGTATTGTGGGAACTCCCGTGCCAAACCAGCCTGGCTCTCCCTGTTTGTGGGGTCCAGGCAAGAGGCTGTAATGCTCTTCTGTTGGAAGGTGATTGGGATTGCTCGGCCAGGTGTTCTTTGGCTTTGTTTAGCTTTGGTGTGGCTTTTATTGCTGCCACTTTTATTGTGTTTATAATTGTATTGTTAAGCTGTGAGTCTTGTTAATCTTGCTGGATGGGAAGGTGAACAAATTCACATGAAAGCACATGACAGGTAAAAGAGACTCGGTTCAAATGCTCTGCCCCCCCCCCAAGTTTAATCTCCTCTTGACATTTGTGGGGAAATAGGACAGATTCCAAAAAGTAGCTTGTTTTGTTCCTTAGAGACACACACAGGAGAAGAGAGACTCCTGGGTGCCGCTGGGCAGTGGGCTTTGCCCATGGTGACTATGCTGCTGACCCCAGCTCCCACGAGACCAGAAACCTCCAACAAGGAGTGTGATGCTGGGTTGGCTAGCACGCAGCACAGGGCTCAGCCAGCTCCCCAGCTGTGTCTGCCAGCAGGGCATCTGGGACAGAACGGTTAAGAAGAAGCCCCAGAGAGCAGCCCGGTTTGCAGGCTCTCCCTCTGGGACTTACACTTTGGCATGCCACTCTCTCCCTCTCTTACTGTGAGAGATGTTCTTCCTTTTTGCTCCTGAGGGGAGGAGTTGCTGGAGAGGGAGGGAGGGAGGGAGGGAGGACCTGTGTTTGGTGCTCCCCCAACCCTATGGGCTGCTCTTAGGCCCCTGAGCGCCCCTTCCTTACTTCCACTGTGCTTCTGCAAACTCCTTTGCAGCCCTGACACCCTTCCTTCAGGGGACGCTGCTCGCCCTGGGGCATGCCGGGGGTCTGCTCTGGGGAGGAGACACTGACTTGCCTTCTGGCTTCCTCTCTCCTTTTGCAGGTCCTGGATCCAGGATTGGAGATTGCAGACCTGGCCTTCCCCCCGTCCACCATCTCTGCTTCTTCCCTCAAGATGCAGGTAGGCTGAGTGGGAGGCAGGGCATCCATTCTGGCTTAGGCCCTCCCTTCTGGCGTCATCAATGTTCTGCATGCCAAAGGCTAGAACAGGAGAGAAGCTGGCAGGGGAGCACCTAGCTGTTCACAGTAGCCTCCCCTTCCAGTCCTGCCCAAGCCTGAGAACAGCAGAGGAAGGCAGTGTCGTGGCTGGTTAGGGAAGAGCCTAGTATGGAAGGAGCAAATAGAGAATTTTCTTACACTCTGTAAGATTTATCAAGTTAAGATAACCCACACTACTGTTTGCAGGCTGGTTCAGTTGGTCCCATGGAAATTGTGGGTCTGGCTGAGAAGCCCTGATGTGAGGGGAGCCAGTTCTGTTGAGGCAAGAAGGGAAGGGTTCCCTCCTTGGGAGATGGCGGACCCAGGGAGCTGCTCCTCCTCCTCCCATCTGGGTGCCACAGGCAGAGCCAACGGGCTGGCACGGATCTGAGAACACAAGAGGGGCTGGTGTTTTGCCACAGAGCCTGTCTCCAGGGACCCCAGCCCCTTTGGCTAGCACCCAGTGCCTAACCCTCCCCCTACTTCTCCTGGCTGCAGGACAAGGAGATCCGAGCGGTCTTCCTCCGCTTGTTTGCCCAGCTGCTCCGGGGCTACCGCTGGTGCCTCCACATCATTCGCATTCACCCCGAGCCCGTCATCCGCTTCCATAAGGTAAGACGCTAAAGATGGGAGAAGCTGGCAGGCAGGTAGAGGCAGTGGGGAGCGGGGAAACCTGGCAACCAGAGCAGTGAGAGGGACTTCCAAGTCCTCTTCCCAGTGGGCAGCCCCAGAGAGGCAGGAGGATCTCCTGCATTTTGGTAACTGGTCACGCTCTGTACATTTTAAAAATATGTGCGGTTACATCCTTGCAAGTAGCTCACATCAGCTGGTACCAACATTCCATCACAAACACTTGTAAAAGATATAAATGAGATGTAAAAGAGAAGCAGGCATAAGAGATCAAAGTTGACTACACTGCTTTCGTCCCAGGAGGCATCCTGTGCAGGAAATAAGCTTGCTAGGAGAGTTTGGGTGTTAGGACATGTAGGAGAGGGGGAGCAGCAGCAGAATTTGGAGGTGGGGGTGGAGGCCGTGCAGCGAGCCTTCTGGAGGAGGGCTTCGCACCCCCTGGCTCAGTTGCAGACAAGGAGCCTTTTCCCTTCTCTTAGCTCTTAGGCTGCTTTTCATCCTAGAGAGAAGAGACTAGCGGGGTGCCACAGGGTTCTGTCCTGGGCCCAGTGCTGTTCAATATTTTTATCAACAACTTGGATGAAGGAATAGAGGGCATGTTCATCAAATTTGCAGATGACACCAAATTGGGAGGGGTTGCTAATACGCCAGAGGACAGGATCAAAATTCAAAATGACCTGGATAGATTGGAGAGCTGGGCCAAGGCGAACAAAATGAAATTCAACAGAGAGAAGTGTAAGATCCTACACTTAGGTAGAAAAAATGGAATACAGAAATATAGGAGGGGGGACACGTGGCTGGATAGCAGTATGTGTGAAAGGGATCTAGGAGTCTTCATAGACCACAAGCTGAACATGAGTCAGCAGTGTGATACAGCAGCCAAGAAAGCCAATGCAATTCTGGGCTGCATCAATAGGAGTATGGTGTCTAGATCGAGGGAGATACTGGTACCACTCTACTCTGCTTTGGTTAGACCTCATCTTGAATACTGTGTCCAGTTCTGGGCACCCCAATTCAAGAAGGATATTGACAAGCTGGAGCAAGTCCAGAGGAGGGCGACCAAAATGGTGAGAGGCCTGGAAGCCATGTCCTATGAGGATAGACTTAGAGAGACGGATATGTTTAGTTTGCAGAAGAGAAGGTTAAGAGGGGACATGATAGCCATGTTTAAATATTTGAAGGGATGCCACGTAGAGGAAGGAGAGGGCTTGTTTTCTGCTGCCCCAGAGACCAGGACAAGGAGCAATGGATTCAAGCTGCAGCAAAGGAGATTCCACCTGAATCTCAGGGAGAACTTCCTGACAGTCAGGGCTGTCTGGCAGTGGAATCTGCTGCCTGGGAGTGTAGTGGAGTCTCCTTCCTTGGAGGTTTTTAAGCAGAGGCTGGATGGCCATCTGTCAAAGGGAGTGCTTTGAGGGTGTTCCTGCATGGCAGGGGGTTGGGCTGGGTGGCCCCTGGGGTCTCTTCCAACTCTACATTTCTATGATTCCATGATTCTATGATTCCAAGCACAGCCAGAGCACCCCCACCTCTCCCCCTCTCCTTCCCTCCCTCCCAGCTGTAAGGGCGCAGGCAGGCTGATGTGGGAGGTGGAGGAGGAAGGAGCGACGCTTGGGGCCTTCAGCGGCCAGATGGTGCTACGGCAGGCTCTCCTTTGTCTCTAGAGAACTGGCCACCAGGAGGGCCTGCTGGGGGTGGGGGTATGATGATGTGGCCACTAGACACCCCTCTTTGGGCCTCTGAATACACATCATGTGCTGTCCTCCGGGTACCAAACCTGGAGGCGGCTGGGTTTGTGCTTTTTGGAGCCCAGATAATGCTGTGGATTTCCTTGTGGCGTGGACCGTGGAAGTTGTGAAACAAACCCCATCTTTCTGTCTGTCTTGGAACATAGATCATCAGGTTTGAAAATTGATTTAATTGTGCTAACTGCATGAAATCTTTAATTCACTACCATAAGCAGTAATAACTGAAGTTTTGTAGTTAGTTATGTTACAGTTGGACCATTGATTAAAACTTCAGTATTAGTTGTGAGACGAACAGAGGAAGGCACAAGAGTTTCCCCTGCTGACCTTGAGAGGACACATTTTGTTACTGGTCCTTCAGAGGGGCCTTTTTTGTCCTTTTAACGTTGCCTGCCTCCCACCTGGAATTTCCCCCCACATGGACTACAAAGCCTATCATAGAACTGTTACTTGGGAGATGGTAGGAGTCCAGCATGTCTGGGGGTTGTCAAGTTGAGCACAAGATCTTGTTCAGTTGGTCACTCATGTACCTCCCCACTGACATGGACGCTTCACTCTTCAGTTGCATGCTTGGAAAAGGCTAAAAGGAGTTATTTATTTCAGTTCAGTTGTCTTGTTCTGCACTTATCTGGGCTCCATAAAGCCCTCTTACTCTCTCTCTGCGACCCCCCCCACTGCTTTCCCACAGAAATTGCACAGATGAGCCTGCCTAACAGCAGGATCATTTGCTGCATTTTCCTGATTTTAATATTTCTTCTTGTGAAACAGCAGACCTTCCTGTTTTTCTGAAGATGACGGAGGGAAGGATATTCACTCTAATGAATTCTTTTATTTTTTAAATTTTTTTAAATAAAAACAAATAACACTACAATAATAATAAATAATCAAAATAATCCCCTCTCACCCTTCCCATTTCCCTTTTCCCCTATACTGCTTTCCCCGCATATTGTTGTAATTTATGTGTTATAAGTTTTGTTCCAGTGTTCTGTGTCGATTTGTATATATGTCTTTGCCAATAAAAATATAACAAAAAAAAGTAATACAAAGAAGAAAATAGGCAACAATAAGCTACAAAAGGGAAAACAATATATAACAAAATTACAAATATTAAACTAATCTCCAGCACACTAAAAGGACTACAAATAACTAAAAATGGTTCCTGCCCTTGTTGCAAGCAGCAAGTATTAATTAAACAGTTGCAAACTACTATTAAATCCATAAATTTATGTCAAGGTTGGTACCTGTTGCTAATCATTCTTTTCATACTAACTGTGTGTCTGTAAGGTTAGTTAATGAATAAAAATCCCTTATTAATCAAATATGATCACTTATCAACTTCTTCTGTATTTTATGTTAGTATAAACTAATTATCAACCACCATGAAATAATAACAATAATAAATACTAATCATTCTAAGTAAACTGGTATTGATAATTCTAGCTTAATCACTTTTAATCACTTAGTAGTAATCACTTGCAATCACTTATCAATCACATAGAATCATTCATCAGCAAAGTTACTTACTAACTTACCACAAACATGTAAATGCTTAACTTATTCTGAGGACGTGGATGAGGCCCTCCTGGAGCAGATGACCACACATTCAAAAAGGAGAGATGCCGTGTTAATGGGAGATTTCAGTTATCCTGATATTTGTTGGCAGTCAAACTCTGCCGAGACCACAAGGTCCAACAGGTTCCTTGCTTGCCTTGCAGACAATTTCATCGTCCAGAAGGTGGAAGAGGCGACAAGGGGATCGGCTATTTTAGATCTGATCCTGACCGACAGAGATGACCTAGTTGATGAGGTGGAGGTGGTGGGATCCTTAGGGGGGGAGTGACCGTGCTCTTTTGAAGTTTGTCATTCAGTGGGAAGGAGAAGCCAAGTGCAGCCATTCACACATCCTAAACTTTAAGGAAACCGATTTCTCTAAACTTAGGGAGTTACTTGCTGAAACCCCGTGGTCGAGGATACTAGAAGAGAAAGGAGTTCATGACAGATGGGAGTTCTTTAAAAGTGAGGTAGTGAAGGCACAATTGAAAACTGTGCCAATAAGGAAGAAAAATGGCCAGTGTCTAAAGAAACTGAAATGGTTGATGAAAGGAACCCACAGCTGAGCTAAGTGTTAAAAGAAACCTGTACAGGAAATGGAAGAATGGTGAAAACACCAAAGAGGAATTCAGGCAAACAGCCAGGAGATGTAGGGAGAAGGTCAGGAAAGCTAAAGCGCAGAATGAACTCTGGCTGGCCAGAGAGACTGGAAGCAATAAAAAGGGCTTTTTAGATATGTCTGCAGCCAAAGGAGAAACAAGGAAATGATAGGGTCAGTGTGCAGAGAAGATGGGCAATTATTAACAGGGAGGAGAGAGAAGGCAGAACTGCTCAACACCTTCTTTGCCTCTGGTTTCTCCCAAAAGGATAGAAGTACTCAGCCTGGGGGGTGGGGAGCAGGTGAGGAAGCGAAGGAAATGCAGCACAGGATAAGCAGAGAAGTAGTACAGGAATACCTGGCTAAACTAGATGAATTCAAGTCTCCAGCACCAGATGAATTACATCCAAGGGTATTAAAAGAACTGGCAGGAGTCATTTCTGAACCACTCGCAATAATCTCTGAGAACTCTTGGAGAAGAGGAGAAGTCCCAGCAGGCTGGAAAAGGGCAAATGCCGTCCCCATCTTCAAGAAGGGGAAAAAAGAGGACCCAAATAATTATTGCCCAGTCAGCCTGACATCAGTACCAGGAAAGATCCCAGAGCAGATCATTAAACAGTCAGTTTGTAATTACTGAGAAAGCAGTGCCGTAAAAGTCAACATGGATTTCTCAGAAATAAGTCGTGCCAGACTAATCTTATCTGTGGACGTCGCCTATCTTGATTTCAGTAAGACCTTTGACAAAGTTCCCCATGACACTCTTGCAAAGAAACTAGTAAAATGTGGGCTGGACAGGGCTACTGTTAGGTGGATTTGTAATTGGTAATGGTACCACTCTATTCTGCTTTGGTTAGACCTCATCTGGAATACTGTGTCCAGTTCTTGGCACCTCATTTCAAGAAGAATATTGACAAGCTGGAGCGTGTCCAGAGGAGGGCGACCAAAATGGTGAGGGGATGAAAGCCATGAGGCCCTATGAGGAGGGGCTTAGGGAGCTGGGGATGTTGAGTCTGCAGAAGAGAAGGTGAAGAGGGGCATGATAGCCATGTTTAAATATTTGAAGGGATGTCATGTCGAGGAGGAACGTGTGTGTTTTCCGTTGCTCCAGAAACTAGGACAAGGAGCAATGGATTCAAGTCGCGGGAAAGGAGATTCCACCTGAACCTCAGGAAGAACTTCCTGGCGGTCAGAGCTGTCCAGCAGTGGAATATTCTGCTGCCTCCGTGGAGTGTGGTAGAGTCTCCTTTTTAGGGGTTTTTAAGCAGAGGCTGGATGGCCATCTGTCAAAAGGAATACTTTGATGCGAGTTCCTGCATAGCAGGGGGCTGAACTGGATGGCCCCTAGGGTCTCTTCCAACTGTGTGATTCTAAATAAATCATTCCTAATTTGATTATCATCAGATCGCCCTCATTCCCTTCTGGTTATTATAGACCTCTTTCTCACCAGAATCATTCTTTTCCTTTCTTCTTTCTTTCTTTCCTCCTTTCCCCTCCCAAAAACAGGATCGTATTTAAGTATTCTTAAAAGCCTTTTGTCGGCTAAGTCATGCTCAATCTGTGTTTTTTATTCTTATAAGTAAAAAACAACTTTTCAAATTGGTCCCAGCTGGAAAGAATAGTTTATCTGCTAATTTTGTCCACCAAGTAATTGTAATTCTCCCTTTTCATGAGAGAAATCTAGTCTGAAAGCACAATCATGTTCTTTTGTACTTTCCATAATGGTTTCTGATCACACTCTAAAGATTGGTCTGTCCACTTTTTGATTGAAGGCTGAGTTATTGCATCACTTGAAATCTTCATCCTTCTAACAGCAGCTATATTGGCTCTCCAAAAAACTCACAGAGTGCTCATATACATCCTTGCCCTCCACTGAGTCTGTTCTAATTTGATTGTCATGTTCCAAAACTGGAGCCATACCATATTTGCCGGCATATAAGATGCACTTTCCCCCCAAAAAATGCCTTCTGAAATTGGGGTGCGTCTTATACACGGCAAATATGGGTAACTCCTGCCGCTGGGGCAAAAAGGAGGGGAAAGGCACCTTTCTGTTCCTTTTTGCCTCCACGGGGAGTCCTCCCCACCCAGGCAGCAACAACCGGAAGGGGAGAAAGGGGCTCCTTTCACACACACACACACCCATTTTTTCTGCCTCAGCTGCCCTTCTCTGCGCACGTGGGGATGGCGATTGGGCACGGAGAGGTGCCAGGGAGGTGGTGAGCGGGTGTGGAAAGGTGCAGGGGGGCGATTGAGTGTAGCGAGATGTGGGGGTCACAATTGGGCGTAGAGAGGTGCCGGGGGGAGGGCGAGCAGGCACAGAGAATGGAATGGAGGGCAGGGGTACTAAAAATTTTTCCTAGAGAACCTAAAAATAGGGTGTGTCTTATACCCAGTCTGCTGGCAAATACAGTAATTACTTCCATCTGGTATTTAATGTATTCTCAAACAGAGCTGCTTGTGTTCTCAAACATTAGATAAAAGCAAGTTTTACATAAACTTTCCCAGAGATGTAAAAATTGGCACAGTACCAACCAGCCAGCAGACAGACAAAGTTGCTTTAAAAAAAAAAACCTTCATAATATGAAGCATGAATGTCTTAGAAATAAAAACAAAATTTTATTTAGTTGTTTATATAGACCAAATATGGTAGACCCAAGTCAGAAAGTCCAATTGATAAACCAAATAAAATGGTTCAGTCAAGAAGAGAGATAAAAAGATCAATTCTCTGAAAGTCTAAAGTCTAAGTCAAAGTCTAGTTATAAAAAAAAAGTAAACTAATAAACATGTCCTTTTAAGAGCCCTAAAGTAAATCCTAAAACAAAAGAAAAGGAAGAAAAAAGGTTTGAGTTCTTTAGCTTAGTTATTGTCCCAAAAACGATAAAAATATTGTCACTTTAAATCTTCCATAGCACAGGAAGGCTCCTAACCCTTAGAAAGCCCTTTTGGCTGCTGCAGACAAAAGGCTTCTTGTCTTCTGTAAACAGTGTTACTGAAAAGATCAAATCCTATACATACATTATAAATGTTTGTAAAAGTCCATATGGGGGGCGGAAGGTTCTCGCGCGCACACACCCCAGCTTCACCAAGTGCGTGACTCTCCTCTGCCCCGTCGGCCGTTCTGTTCCCAAGCGGACGCTTAGCCGGTCCCAGTCTCAGCTGAGTCGGAGTCTTTGGACTACTCGTGTATTGGGGAGTCCACTAGCTTGATTTGGGAAGCCTCCCCATCAGGCATGATGCTTCGGGGGTTTGTGATCTAGCGGCGCTCTTTAGATTGCATCCTTCATTGACGCGACTGGAAAGTGGAAACCCTTAATGAATTCTGACAAATTCATAGAAACAGAGAGTTGGAATGGAGTCCCTACACCATCAGTTACATCCCTCAACTTGGAAATTGTGCTTCTGTTAATGCAGGCTATGATAGCACTTGCCTTCCTTGCTGCAACATCACACTGCTGGCTCATGTTCTACTTAGCGTCAGCAAGAATCCCAAGGCCCTCTTCACATGTAGTACTGCTGAGCCAAGGACTCCCCATCCTATACCGGTGCATTTGTTTTTTGTACCGTAAATGTAAAATGTTGCATTTCTTTCTGTTGAATTGTATTCATTTAACCCCCATTTTATTGTTTGTCAAGCTCCTTTTGAATTCTGTTCCTGTTTTCCAGTGTGTTAGCTGTCCCTCCTGGTTTTGTACCATTTGTAAATTCAGTAAGGATTCCATCCACCCCATCCTCTAAATCATTGATGTAAATATTGAAGAGCATCAGTCCCAGGACAGAACCCTGCAGCATCCCACTTGAGACGTCCTTCCAATCTGAAGCACAGCCACTTATGGTAGTTTTCGAACTGTACCATATTTAATCATTTTGCTAATCAAAGTACCCTGGGAAACCTAGTCAGATGTGTTGCTGAAATCCAGATAAAATCCACAGCATTCCCACCATCTACTAAACTAGGGAGCTGATCCCACCCATGCTGGCTCCTACTAATCAGTGTGTTGTCATCAGGATACTTGCAACCAGTCTACTGTATAATCACTTCTAATATTTTTCCTGGTATTGAGGTTTGGCTGACTGGTCAGTAGTTTCCTGCATCTTCTTTTTTGTTCTTTTTTGAAGAGGGGAACAATGTTCATTTGTCTCCAGTCCTTTCTCATTTCACTGTTCTCTTTTCTAACGATTTCATGCACTAGAATCATTGAAACATATAGTGTGAAGAGACCACAATGGCCATTGAGTCCCACCTCCTTCTGCCATGCAGGAACACACACTCAAAGCACCGTTGGCAAATGGCCATTCAGCCTCTCCTTAAAAACCTCCAAAGAAGGTGACTCCACCACACTCCAAGGCAGCATATTGGGCTGTTGAACAGCCCTTACTGTCAGGAGGTTCTTCCTGATATTTAGATGAAATCTCTTTTCCTGTAGTTTGAATCCACTGCTCCACATCCTAGTTTCGGGAGCAGCAGAAAACAAGCTTGCTCCATCTTCAGTGTGACATCCCTTCAAATATTTAACCGTGGCTACCATGTCTCTTCCTAATCTTCTTTTTGTCAGGCTAAACATACCTGGCTCCCTAAGCCTCTCCTCATAGGGCTTCATGGCTTCCAGACCCTTCACCATCTTGGTTGCCCTCCTCTGGACAAGTTCCAGCTTGTCTATATCCTTCTTGAACTGTGGTGTCCACAACTGGACACAGTATACCAGATGAGGCCTAACCAAAGCAGAATAAAGTGGTATTATGACTTCCCTTCATCTCGACACTATACTCCTGTTGATGTGGTCCAGAATCACACTGGCCTTTTTAGCCGCTGCGTCACACTGTTGACTCACATTCAGCTTGTGGTTCAGTAAGACTCCTAGAACCCTTTCACACATACTAAGCCAGGTATCACCCATCCTGTTTCTGTGCAGTCCATTTTTTCTGCCTAAGTGCAGGACCTTACATTTCTCTCTGTTGAAATTCATTTTGTTAGCTTTGGTCCAGCTCTCCAATCTGTCCAGGTCATTTTGAAATTTGATCCTGTCCTCTGGGGTATTAGCAACCCCTCCCAACTTGGTTCCCATCTCCAAATTTGATCAGCATGCCCTCTGCTCCTTCATCTAAGTCACTGATGAAGATGTTGAATAGCACTGGGCCCAGGACAGAACCCTGTGGCACCCACTAGTCACTTCTCTGCAGGATGAAAAGCAGCCATTGGTGAGGAGCACCCTTTGGGTTTGGTCAGTCAACCAATTTGAAAGTTCTTTAGACATCCATCCTGGTTTCTTTAGACACCTCCCATTCTTCCTCCTCAGTGGAATTGTTTGAAACTGTATCTTCAGTACCTCACTTTTAAGAAACTCCCTTCCATCATAAACTCCATTCTCTTTTAGTATGCTTGACCATGGGATGGCACCTAATATTTCCCTAAGTTTACTGAAATCTGCTTTCTTAAAGGCAAGAAGGTGATCCTGACTATGCTTGGATTCCCCCTTCCACCATGTAACAAAGTCCAGGAGAACATGGTCGCTCCCACCTAAGGATCCGGCCACTTCCATCCCATCAACCACGTCATCACTGTTGGTTACGACCAGGTCCAAAATAGCTGATCCCCTTCTTGCCTCTTCCACCTTTTGGACAATGAAATTGTCTTCAAGGCACTAAAGCATATTTAAAATTTCAGTATTAAGGGGGAGATCTAATGAGTTAGGAGAACATGTTAATTGGCAAGTTATTTCCAAGCTCTTGTCTGTCTCCAGTAGGGAGGACGTGGGATCCATTGGGGCCCCAGTTAAAAAAAAAGATGGTATTCATTTCTCAAGACTCAGATGAGTATGGGAATTGGAACTGAGTGACCCTTCACTTTTTGCGTTAGGCCCAATTCTTGTGCTGTAGTTCTCTAGTCAAATTAATGTGCACGGAAGCATACAGAAATCTATAAATTAGAAGAAAGTGTTGGTAAAATATGTGTCAGGGATAAGGGTGCAAAAAAAATGACTGTGGGCCTTTATGGGAGTCTTCAAAATACATCTGTAAACTAATGTGGAAACACAATAGTTGTACTCAAAAGCGGTAAAGCAGGGTGGTCTGTCTGTCTCTTGTCGGCAGTCAGGCTGTGGTGGCTCCTTGCCTTCCCTCCCTCCCTCCCTCCCTGAGCCCTCAGCTCAGGTGGTGCTTGAGTCCACTCACAGGCCTGCCTCCTGCAGCTGGGGGGTGAGCCTGATGGGAGTCTCCTCTTTTGGCTCCAGGCCGCCTTCCTGGGACAGCGAGGTCTGGTGGAAGACGATTTCCTTCCCAAAGTGCTGGAGGGCATGGCGTTTGCGGGCTTTGTGACAGAGCGGGGGCCGCCATACCGAGACACAGACTTATTTGACGAGGTGAGAGGTGGTCAGGGCTATTGTGGGTGCCCCCTGGGTGTAGCATGGAAGCTGGGGTCACCCCTTCACTGTTTCTCTCTCATTCTCTTGCCTGTCCTAGCTGGTGGCCAACGAGGCCCAGCGGATGCAGACTGATGAAGGCAGCAAGATCCGCGTTCTGCGTCACATCAAAGAACTGGCTGAGCAGCTGTACAAGAATGTACGTGCATGCATGTGTGCGTGTGCACCGTACTCCCACTTCCTTCTCCACTCCCCAGCCCCTTTCCCCAGCTGCATGTCCTGCCTCCAGCCCTGCCTCAGGGCAACGCAGGGGTGGGGTCACGTTGACCTTGTGAGCTGCATTCGCTGTTTCTGGCAGTCAGAGAAAAGGGGTCTGGGAGGACTGAGTGAAAGAAGGAAAAGCAATGGTGCGGATGAGTTATCAACATTGTTGTAACTTTGTCTTGGTGTGGAGCCTTGTTTTAAGTACTAAACCCCCAGGGGCACAAGCAGAAGATAAAAAAGGGCCTTGGCTTGGCAGCCGTCACATGAAATGCAGGCCAGCAGATGAACCTGAGCCAGTGGCACGATGCAGTTCTGGGTGGGATCAGTATCAGAAGGAGGATTTCTTCTGCTCTGTGCTGGCACAGCAGCTGGAGGCACGTTGTAAGAAGGGCGTTGGCTGGCCGGAGCGGGTTCAGAGGATGGTGCCCAGATGGTGATAAGGGGGTGGGTGGCAAGTGGTTGAAAGAGCAGAAAATGTTTAGCAGAGGCATTACAATTATTTTCACATGTCACCCTCCCTTGCACCCGAATCTTTGGGAAAAGGCGGGGTGTAAATAGGATTAATAAACAACTGTGATGGTAGCAGCCACAACAGCTGCCTGAGGGAAGGACTGAGGGGGCCTGACCATGCCCTTCAAACCCCTGAAGAGCCCCGGTGGCACAGTGGTTAAATGCTGGAACTGCAGCCACAGCATTGTGGGTTCGATCCTGCAGGGCTCCAGGTTGAGTCAGTCATCCTTCCTTCCGTAGGTTGGTAAAATGGGTACCCAGCTGTTGGGGGCAATTAGCTTACATGTTGTAAACCGCTTAAAGAGTGCTTGCACTGCTAAGCGGTACAGAAATGAACGTGCTGTTGCTATTGAAGGGCGTTTGTGGGGCCAAAAGAGCACGCTCGCTCTCAGTGGCTCTGTGGACAGCCAGGCCAGAACCAGGAGGTGGAAACCACAGAGAAGCCAACCCGAGTTGGATGTGGGGAAAGGCTGCCTGGAGCTGAAGTGGTAGAGACGGTGGCCTCTTCTCAGTGGGAGGCACTTCAGTGGGGCCAGCAGCCATCTCTCGGGGGTGCCACATTTGCTGGGCCTGCCCCCTCCCAGCTCTCTGGTTCTGCTTTGCTGTTTCAGGAGAACCCTTACCCGGCTGTAACGATGCACAAGGTGCAGAAGCCCACAGAAGGCTCCCACTTGCGCCTCCACCAGAGGCCTTTCCCCCGCCTGGATGAGGGAACCATCCAGTGGATTGTGGACCAGGCCACAGCCAAGCTGCAAACGGCCCCCCCTGCGGTCAAGGCAGAGAAGAAGTGCATGGTGCCATCTGGGCCTCCCCTGGGTACGTAGTGCTGGTTAGTGTGCGCACCCCACCCTGGTGAGGCCGCTCTCATGGGTCCCTTTGCTGGAGGCTATGTTGGTCCCAGAATGGCAGTCTTGCGCGTTCCTGCAGTCAGTGCAACTCCTGCTTGGGGTGAACCTTCCATTTCCACAGCATTTCCAGCATTTCTCTCTCCAGTGGCATTCAGAGATGGGGCTCTTCTGAGTGTCTGCCCCCAGAGAACCCTCCTGCGTGCACCAGGTCTGCATGGAGCCCGCCGTCCTTGAGGGAGTGGCCCATGCAAGGGGTGTGCCCCCCGTGCCTACTTTGTGTCTTTTGCCTGTTGCAGCCTTTCAGAGGCATACTGCGGGGCAGTGAGCAGCCCAAGAGGGAGCCTTCCCCCTTCTCTTCTCCGTGGGAAGCAGTCAATTTGAGCTGGGGCCCAGCACATCACATCCCTGCCTGGATGGCCTGTGCTGAGTCAGGGGCAGGGGAGGTTGAGGCCTCTCCTTCCCAGGCTCTGTGCCCAAGGTGGACCAGGGAAGAAGGGGTGACCCATGGAAGCCTGTTTGCTTTCTCTCTGTTTCCTCCCCCGCCCCTCTCTAGGCACTCTTATGGAGCGCAATGGCCTCGTGTTGGCCAACAGTGCGCGCCGGCTAGAAGTCGTCCGGAACTGCATCTCCTACGTCTTTGAGAGCAAGATGCTGGAGGCCAAAAGGGTAGGACCCCAGTGGGGGAGGAGCCCTCAGCTGCATTTCTGAGCAGGGGCACCAGCAAGATCTCACTCTGGGTGTGCAGAATACATGGGTTTCGTTGTGGTGGGCATGTCTGGAAGGGTCCCTTGTTTTTGGAGGAGGATGTGCCATGCATGGCTGCTGTGGTGGCTGGCCCCCGAGAGCTCTCCCACAATCTTCCAAAGGTAGTGGAGGAAGTGCATCCCCGCCCTTCCCTGAGCTGTTTGGGAAAAGCCTTTGCTGAAAGAAATGCCTGTGTTGGCTTTGATCTTTTGAGAGACACCTAGTTGTGAAAATGTGTTCATTTTGAAAGTGTTCGATAAGGTAAAATTACCAGTACGCTCATCTTCCGCGTGTTCTCCATTATAGATAAAAGAGCAGTGGTTACTTACCTCTGCCAAGTTTCAGTTTGAGTGGACTTTGATTTTTATTTGGCAGTTAAAAACTATGAGTTAGATATTTTTCCAGCCCTGAAAGCAGCATTCAGTAAATAGCACATAAGGAGAATTAAACTAGTAAAACTCCCAGGAGATCATTACAAGGATGCCTCTCTGCCAGTGGGATGGAAAGCCCAGGAGCACCCCTGTGGAGGGCCAGAGGTGGACAGGCAAAGGAGGAAGGCAGGCAGGGGTCCGTGTCAGAACTGGGCCATAGGTGGCCACTGTTCAGATCCCCGGGGTGTGTGATGCAGACTTGGCATCGCTCAGAGAAGAGGGCTTCACGGGTGAGCACCCTTTGAGTGGAACCCATAGCCTGGCATTGGCTGCCCAAGGGCCTTCTGCACATGGACAGAGGGCTGGACTATCCTGGGCCTGCTGTTGCCACCTCTGCTGCTGCTGCCGCCGCCACCTCCTGGAGAGACCGTTGTCCGCCAACTGGAGGGATTCCTGTGGCTTTTCCTTCACTTCTGAAGGAAGGATCCCCTTCAACTCCCACACCCATGGCCGTCAGGGGTTGGGTAAGGTGTTCAGCTGTGCCACATGCCCAGCAGCATACCATGCTGATGTCTTGCAGCTCCTCCCAGCGGTGCTGCGGGCCATGAAGAGCCGGCCAGCCCGGCAGTGCCTGACGCAGGAGCTGAACCTCCACGTCCAGCAGAACAGAGCTGTGCTAGACCACCTGCAGTTTGACTTCGTGGTCCGCATGATGAACTGCTGCTTGCAGGTGCGTGGGAGGGAAGGGCGCCTGCGCTTCTGATGGGGAGCTTAGACGGCTTCCTTCCTTCTGACGTCTTCTCTCCCCCCCGGACTGCAATACTGCAGACGAACACGGAGTGGCAGCCGCTCTTCTGCCCCTGGTGACAGCGTTTTGCCGTGTAAGTAGTGGGAGGAGGGTCACGCTTGTGTATGAGAGAGAGCGAGAAGGAGAGGGAGGGAGGGAGCCTGTCTGGTGGGCCTGAGTGCCCAGCGAGGAGGCAAGGAGGACCACTCAGGGTGTTTCCTCCTTCTGTCCTGCCCTCAGAAACTCAGCCCAGGGATCACACAGTTCGCCTACAGCTGTGTGCAGGAGCACCTGGTCTGGACCAATCTCCAGTTCTGGGAGGCCATGTTCTATAGCGATGTGCAGAACCACATCCGGGCCCTGTACCTGGAGGGCAGCGAGGAGAACCACCTGGAGCAGGTAGGAAAAGGGATCAGGCTGGCAGCTGCCTCGGGAGCGGGGACCCCAGGCAGAATCCCGGAGCCAGGGACTGATTCTTCTCTCGGGTTGCCCAGTCAGATGAGGAGGGATCTCAAGAGGAAGGGTCCGCCCTGGAGATTGCAGCCCAGCAGTGCCGCCTCTGGCCCACCATGAGCCCAGAGAAGCAGCGGGAGCTGATCCAGAAGGAGGAGAGCACCGTCTTCAGCCAGGCCATCCACTATGCCAACCGGATGAGTTATCTCCTCCTGCCCCTGGACACCAGCAAGAACCGGCTTCCCCGCAGCTCTGGCCTGGGGGACGCCGAGAGCGTCAGCAACAGCTTCATCACAAACAGGTAGCCAGACAGGGCCCTGTGAGCAGGTGGGCGGCAGCAGCAGCCTGTTTGGTGGCTTAGCGCAGCTGGGAGAGTGAGGGGGAGGACAGGGGGCCCCACTTCACAGCCCGGGTCTCTCTCACGCCTCTTCCTTCCTGGCCAGCATCGCCGGGAGCGTGGCCGACAGCTATGACACAGAGAGCGGCTTTGAGGATGCGGAAACTTCCGACGTGGCCAACTACGTGGTCCGGTTCATCAACCGCTTTGTGGACAAGGTCTGCACAGAGAGCGGCGTCACCAACGAGCATCTCAAAGCCTTGCATGTCATGATCCCAGGTGTGCGAGGACAGTGGGGTAGGGGAAGAGCTGCTGGGGGGGTGTTGTTTGGGGGCCTGTGGGTGACACTCTGTCCCTCTCTGCTGTTCAGACATTGTCCAGATGCACATTGAGACCCTGGATGCTGTGCACCGGGAGAGCAAGAGGCTCCCCCATACAGAAGGTGAGGGAGGGAGGGAAGGAGGGAGGGAGAGTGCCACCCTTTCTCCCCCTCCCTGGCTCACACATTTGCTCAGAGAGGGCTTCTCCCTTGGGAGGGGCTGTCTGTCTCTGGAGCTGCTGCTGCTACTGCTGTTTGGGGGAGCCATCCATAAGTAAGGGGGGCAGAAAGGGGGTCAAAAGTTGTGGGAAAGCTGGCGTGTCATCAGGTCAGAACAGCGGCTTATTTGCTTGTTTCAGCCGAAACTCCTCCGGCCCAGTTTGCTGACAGGGGAGGAGAACGTGATGGACGGCCTGCGAGTATACCTTATGCCAGACGGCAGAGAAGAAGGTTCAGGAGGGAGCATCGGGGGGCCCCCTCTGCTTCCAGCCGAAGGCGCTGTCTTCCTTACAACCTATCGCATCATCTTCAAGGGTACCCCAGTGGATCCGCTAGGTAGGAGCACCCAGAAAGCTGCTGGGGGGTGGCAGTGTTTGGGGCTCTTCTGCCCAGAATAAAAGTGAGTTGGCCATGGAGGTGTACTGGTGTGTAAGATGGTGCCTGTTGAGGAGGAAGGGGCCGGGGAAAAAGGTCTCTCTTCCTGTAAAAGACACCCCTTTTCAAGAGCCTTCTCTGCAGACACACCGATCAGATCCAGTTGGTGCTGCCGTCATCATCACCATCATTTTCAGTGCCAAGTTTTATTTTTGAGTGATCAGCTCTGCTAACCATTTAGCTGTGCTAAACAAATGGCGGATTCACTGTCCTGAAACCCCTTCTAAAGGGTTTAAGGTCTGGTTTGTATGATTTCAAATGCTGGATATTTATTGCCCTCAGTCAGGGGCCAGGCCTGCCTCTCAGCGCTGTAGGTGCTGCAGAGGAGGAGGACTGCTAGCTCATGCCCAGTACGCCCATGGGGGACAAATATAGAGGCCTCTGTCTGACCGCTGTGGAATCAGAGGGGAGGTTAGCTCTGCCCCAGCTCCAGCACCTGTGGATGCACTTTCTGGATGAGTGAGCAAGCAAGCGGGAGTATGCCACAGAGCAGGGGGTTGCCTTCTTTGATGATTCCCTTCCTGTAGGAAGGGCTGGAGAGCTCAGCACAGCCTTGGCTGTGTCTGGTCTGAACAGGACTGTCTAACCGTCCTTCCCTGCCTCTCCAGTTGGCGAACAGGTGGTGGTCCGTTCCTTCCCTGTCGCTTCCCTGACGAAGGAGGAGAAGATCACGACCCAGGCGCCTGTGGATCAGTTCATCCCAGAGGGGTGTGCCCAGCTGCAGCTCCGCTCCTGTACGTTCCAGGTGAGGCTCTGCCTGTGGGGGAGGGAGGGGGGAGGGGAGGACTCTTGGGGGTTCCTCCTGGGGGCAGGGGGCAATGCTGTCTGTGCTGTGCTCCAAGCCGGGCCGTGGGAGGACTACCAGGCTCTCCCTCAGTCAACTCCCATGAGCATCTGGGTCTGACTGGAGCCTGTCCCTTGGTGCCCACAGTTGCTGCGCATTGCCTTCGATGAGGAGGTGGCATCTGAGAGCGTGGAAACCTTCCGGAAGCACCTCAGCAAGCTGCGCTACCCACAGCATGTTTCTGACACCTTCGCTTTCACAGTGGGCCAGTTGAGCAAACCAGCCCTGCAGTCCAAAGCCAAGGAGAAGAATGCATCACTCAGGTGTGGGCAGAGCCCCAGGGTGGGTGCCCCATACAGGGTCTGGGACCAAGGACTGGGAGGGGGCAGAAGACCCAATGGTTCCCAGGAAGCAAGAGATCAGGGCCTCCATTTTGTGGCTCACAGGTGCGTTATGGGCTAAAATGCCTGCGTCTCAGGTAGTGTGTCTGCATTGCTGCTCTGCTTTGGGTTGTGGACTGGCCCAATCCAGAGCCCACATGCCCATTGGATGGTAGCATCTAAACACCTCCCTTGGTTGTGCTCTTTGTTTTGTGACCAGTTCCCAGCCGGGGTCAGACATGTTCCAGGGCCTGGCAGTGGGTGTCACTTCCTTGGGGCGCCTGAGCCTCTCTACCACGTAAGAGGGCAACTGGGCACCAGGCGGGATGGTGGTGGTGGTGGTGGCGGTGGCAGCGGTGGCGGCACTAAGCTCATGCTGTGAACCGTGGACTGTGCTCCTCTGAGGTTTCTTCCTTCTTGCAGGACAACTCTGGACAGGCTGCCACCTCCAACCCATCCACCACCCCATGGCAAGCTGTCTGTCCTCTTGCCCCCCCCGCCACCCGCTGGCCCAGTTTGGTGCTGATCCTCTCCCTGTATCTGAAGGGAGGGGACAGCAACAAAAGTTCTGTGGCCCCCCTTCCACTGTGGTGCTCCCCAGACTATGAGCTGCAAAACTAGGCCTGAAGTGGGCAGCTCATTTTTGCAGGATGGACTAGCTGGGCCTGTTTCTTCTGGTGGTGGCAGCAGCTGTCTCCCCAATGTGTGCCCTGCTGGCCACCTCCCTTCTTCCCTGCAGGCTAGTTTTCTCCATTGCTCAGTGAGGGGGTGTGGCGGGGCGGGCTTTGCTCTTGTCCTGGCTGGCAGTCAGGCAGTGCAGGTGGGCTGGCCTACTCCTCTTCCCGTGTTTGCAGGATTGCAGCTTGGAGACTGAACTCTCCCACCTTCCCTGTCTTTAGGACCATCTCCAAGAATCTAGTGAAGAATGCCAAGAGGACCATTGGCCGTCAATATGTCACGCGCAAGAAGTACACCCCCCCTCCCTGGGAGCACCGTGGCGGTGGCAGCCAGCAAGCCTTCCCAGAGGACAATGAGGATGAAATCTCAGGTGGGGCTGCAATGCACAGCCCTCTGGGTGTCCTTTCACTCTGAGTGGGGCTGCTTGGGGGCAGTCACCCGGTGAGGTGGCCCGGCAGAGCCTTTCCCTGCTTGGTCAAACTCCACTCTGACATCCACAGTGTCTGAAGATGTAGACAGGAGCACCTTGACCCCTGCCACCTTGACCATCCGGCCCTCGGACAAGATGACCATGAGCCATTTGGTGGAAAGGGCCTGCTGCCGGGACTACCAGCGGCTGGGTCTGGGCACGCTGAGCAACAGCCTGACCCGCTCCAAGAACGAGCCCTTCCGCATCTCCACTGTCAACCGGATGTATGCCATCTGTAGGAGGTGAGCGCAACCGGTGTGGACTCCGTGAGAGCTCTCTGATGAGTGGGAAGTGCCCCCACAGGAGGTTTCATGTTTGGGTGGTGTGGCAGCAGGAGAGGCCAGGGCTGGCCAGCGGCCAAACTGGTAGGCGCTCTGTGCATCCCAGAACTGGCTGACGCTGTGGGCTGCCTGCCTCCCAGGTAAGAGAACAAGACCGCTGTCCCACTTAGAGCCCTGTGGGTGGGTGGGGGTTCCGATCATGCTCGTCGGTAAGTTACTGAATGCTAGCCATCTTTGAGTGGCTGTGGTTGCCCTCAAGAAGCTTGGAGGCCTTCCTTTTGTCTCCTTCTCTGGTCGTTTGGAGGGGACAATGCAAGTGTCCACATAATGGAAGAAGGTGGGGGACGGTGCTGGTCCTGTGGGGCCAGTGGCTGAGAATGGCCAGCCCCTTCTGCTCCCATCTCAGCTTGTAAAGGAGCAGGAGCCACCTTGCGCTTCCAGGGCATGGGTGTGTGCATGTGCACTCCTTGGCACCTTACAGCTAATAGGGCATCTCAACTGCTGTTGGACTAAACTAGGAAGTTGCAGTTCTGATTGAGACACTTGCACAGTTGAGTCCTAACTCTGGGTGCCCAAACAGGAAGTGTGTGGCAGAGAGTGCCACCCTCAGCCACTGTTGGGGTGCCAGCTGCTTTCCTGCGACAGAGTATTCTCCTCCTGCTTGACTTCCCTCGCAGCTGGAAACTGGAGAAGAGCTGCACACTGCAGCTGGCCAGATGTCTGGCCTTGCCCGATCAGTGAAGGGTGTTCCCTGGCACCCAGGTATGTGGCCAAGGGTGCCCATTTCTGAGGCCTTGGTCCCTGAGGCACTGTTTCCAATCCTTCCCAAGGCCTTTGCGGTGGCAGCCCAATGGGAAACGTGCTCAGCAGCAGAAGTGGCCTTTGCCATACTGATTTTAAGTGCAGTCAAACTCAGTGTGGAGTTGCTGCTGGCAGCAATGTTCCCTCTCCTGATCGGGGTGCGTGTTCTTCACAGGTTGATGCTTTTGCCCTGCATTTTCTTTCTGTTTCCTCTTGGGGTGAACACATTTTTCTGCCCAGAAAGCAGAGAAATAGGCATTTTAGGCTTCCAGGGCATTCAGTGTCAAAATGAACATGTCCTGGTGGAGGCTGTTTCTGGGCCTCCAGGGAGGAGCTTGCCCTCCTGGTCACACATGTCCGGGCAGGTAGCCCTGAGTTCCCGCTCTCCCCACATGCTGTGACTGCAGCTTCTGCTACCTCTCCCTGCAGTTACCCAGGGCTGCTGATTGTCCCGCAGAGCATCCAAGACAACACCATTCAGCGGATCTCTCGATGCTATCGGCAGAACCGCTTTCCTGTCATCAGCTGGAGGAATTCGCGCACCAAGGCCGTCCTGCTCCGCTCTGGCGGGCTGCATGGGAAGGGTGTGGCCGGTCTCTTCAAATCTCCCAATGCCCCAGCCCCAGGTGCGGCCGCCTATCCCTCCTCCCCCCCCCTCGCTGCCCCTGTGGCTGCCCTGCGCCGTCCCCCCTGGCCCTGGCACTCAGGGCATCCTCTCCTCGCAGGCCCTTCGCAGGCGGATTCCACCAGCTTGGAGCAAGAGAAGTACCTGCAGGCAATCATCAACTCCATGCCCCACTATGCGGATGCCGGTGGTCGTAACACCCTCAGCGGCTTCACCTCTGCCCACATGAGCAGCTCAGGTGAGGGTACTTCTTCAGGCTGAAGCTGTGCGACAGGGTGAGGGGCCCAAGCTGGTAGCAATGGGCATGGTAGGATTTCCTGCAGGGGCTGGAGGATGAGGGGGGGGCTTCAGGCAGGGCTGAGAGGCAACCAGTACCCAAGAAGAGGTGTGTGCCACAGGCAGCCATCATGTCTGTGCTCCATCCCCACACAGTTTCAGTTCCCCTCCACCTTCACTCAGGCCACCTCATCTGCCACCCCATTCATTGTCTGTCTGAATCATTTGGGGCACGTGGGAGAAAGGAGCACCCCTCTTGGAATGGGGAGAGCCTTCTGGAAGTAGCCAAACAGATTTCCTATGCTCTGCCACCTGCAGCACACACCCACCGCCAATTCTTACCAAGGAGCCCCCCTTCTCCTGTGCTGAGCAGGAAGAGGAGAGAGGTAATCCTGGGCCCCCGACTCTCCCACGGACCTCCTGCTCCTCCACCCTCTCCCTGCTGGGTGGGGGAGAGGGGGCAGCCTCGGAGCCTTGAGGCTGGTTTGGAACGTCCACCTTCTGTTGGTGCTGCAGATTCCTCCGAGAAGCGGCAACCCAAGCTGGGATCCCTTATGAAGCAGGTGATGGGAGGGAAGGACGAAGGGCCCGGGCCTGTTAGCCGCGGAGGTGAGGAGATGCTGTGCGTGCGGCTGCTGCTGCTGCTTGTAGAGTAGCTGCTTCACCCCGGGTGCTCGGAGGCAGGGTGCTCTGCTTCTTTGGGAGAGCCCATGTGTGGGGAGTTGGGAAGGTTTTCCTCCAGGACTCACCCTCTTCCCATGGCTGCAGCCCCCACTACTCCCTCCATCCATCCATCCGCCCTGTCTGCCTGTCTATCCATCTGTTCCTCTCCCCCCGGCAGCCGCCTGCTATGCCTTGGGGTGCGTCTTTCTCTCTCACTGTCTCTGTCTTTCCACCCATCCCACCCCACCCCATCCCACCCCACCCACCACGGCATCACCGAACCGCTCCTCCACACTGTCCTGTTCTCTCTCAGCTGTCCCGGGTCACAGAGGCAGGGTGATTTCCCTCTCC
Organism: Ctenosaura bakeri; assembly: GCA_948474755.1. Taxonomy (NCBI): domain Eukaryota; kingdom Metazoa; phylum Chordata; class Lepidosauria; order Squamata; family Iguanidae; genus Ctenosaura; species Ctenosaura bakeri. The sequence goes on along the minus strand of CAOLHI010002486.1, from coordinate 136,518 downwards.
AGTCCCAAGAGCCTGGCCACAAAGGGACGGCTGTCCCCTCGAGGTATTACGGTGTTGGGGCACTAACTGGGTGATGTGACATTCACACGGCTAACTCACCCCTCTGGTGCCCCCCCCCAGCAGGCGAGCAGGCAGCAGGTGGGCATGTGGGCAAGGGGGGGCAGTCTGACTAACCCATCACTCGGGCTAACCGACCTACAGCCTCACCTGCATGCCCCCTCCACCTGCTGGGTGCTTCTCAGCCCCCTCATAAGAACTAGCAGGCTGGAGCGTTCCTTCAGCCTCCAGAGGCCACCTGCCTCAGATGGGAGAAAGTGGGGTGATCTGGGGCCGGGGCTGGTGTGAAGCCACCTCCGCCTGACCCCCGGTCCCTTGGCAGGCAAATGGGGCAGCATCCGGGCCAGCGGTCGCACAAGCAACTACGCGCTCAACATGGAGATTGGCTCCCGCTTGGCTGGGAAAGAGCTACTGAATATGCCTCCACCCAATGGGTCCCCCTCTGAGGCCAGCTTCCTGCGCCAGCACCGTGCTTCGCTTTACATCATCGGAGACAAATCCCAGCTCAAGGTATGGTCCTCCCTGGCCAGAGGGGAGGACCCCACCGCCTGCCCCACAGGCCTTCCTGGGGAGTGGGGCGGGCAGGCTATGGGGTGGGTGTGCTCTCGTCTGCTTGGCTACTGAATCTCTCCCCCTACCCCGTCCCTCTCATCAGGGAGTGAAGCCAGACCCTCTGCAGCACTGGGAGGTGGTGCCCATTGAGGTGTTTGAGGCCCGGCAGGTCAAGAGCAGTTTCAAGAAGTTGATGAAGGCCTGTGTGCCTGGCAACCCTTCCGCGGAGCCGAGCGTGGCCTACCTGCGCTCCTTGGAGGAGTCTGAATGGCTGACCCAGGTGAGTGGCCCCTCAGAGTTCTGGCTCCTGCCCTTGTGCTGTGCTTGAGCCTCGGCCTTTTGGTGGTTGGGGCTGAGGAAGGCAGCCCGGCACCTCCTGCGTGGCCATTTTCTCCTTGGGGGAGAGGCAGTCAAGAGCTCTGCCTGGACCATGTGGCTGCTTGAGGGAGTTGGACTTGCTCAAGGGCTTTCTGGTCCCTGCATGGGATGCCTCCTTCTGGTCTTCTCCACCAGGCTCCCAGCTTACGCCCACCTTCCCAGTCAAGGAGCAAGGCTCAAGATGGCTGCCCCTCTGGTCTCCCTGGCAAGAGAGGGAGAGGTGGGGAGGGATGCAAGTCTGGGAAGAACTTCAAAGAGGAGGGCCAGAGGGGGTGCATGGGATCCCAGAGCAGACAGGAAAGCATGGGGGGTGCCAGGAGAGGGGCCCCCATCCAAGTTCTGGCCAGGCCTGACCCTGTTTAGCTTCTGAGATCAGATGGGGCCTCTTGCCTCTGGGTGCGTAAGCTGGTCACACAGAAATCCATGAGTTGTTTATAATGAGCTGAGGGTAGGTCCATCAGGCAAGGTTTTAAGCCTGAAGCAGCTGGGCAGCAGGTAAAGGAGGCAGACTCAGTGGCTCTTTTGTGATACCTGCTTCCAGTGGCAATGACGACGTTGCCTCCTAAAGCCCCTAGCAAAGTGGGCCGGTGGCATGTTGCATTCTGGGCTGCGGGGGGAGTTGGGACCTTGGCGGTCTGTGGAGCAGGCCAAACGCTGTAACCTCAGCTCTCCTGTGTGCTTCCTCTTTCTGTGTGTGTCTGTGACTGCTAGATCCATAAGATCCTGCAGATTTCAGTGCTGGTGGTGGAGCTGCTAGACACGGGCTCTTCTGTGCTGGTCAGTCTGGAGGACGGCTGGGACATCACCACGCAGGTAAGCAGCCAAAGCCTTTTCTCCACCCATCTTAGCCTGAGGCCAGCATGTAATGTCCTTCCTTCCCCACAGGTGGTGTCCTTGGTGCAGTTACTGTCGGACCCCTACTACCGCACCCTGGAGGGCTTCCGGCTGCTGGTGGAGAAGGAGTGGCTCTCCTTTGGGCACCGTTTCAGTCACCGTGGGGCCCAGACGCTGGCTGGCCAGAGCGGCGGCTTCACCCCCATCTTCCTGCAGTTCTTGGACTGTGTCCACCAGGTGAAAGCCCAGCCAGAGCCCCAGCTATGGGAGGGGGGCCAGAGGAGGGGGGAGAGTGGAGAGAGCCCCATCCCTGGGCCATCCTCACCCCTCGCTTGCTCTGCAGATCCACTTGCAGTTTCCCATGGAGTTTGAGTTCAGCCAGTACTACCTGAAGTTTCTCAGCTACCATTCCGTCTCCAACCGTTTCCGCACTTTCCTGCTGGACTCTGATTATGAGCGCCTGGAACTGGGTGAGGCACGTGGGGGCAAGCATTGCAGAGCGGGGAGCCCTGGGGAGCCAGGGAAGGTGTTGGCTGAGCCCAACCACATGCTTCCTCCTGCCAGGCCTCCTTTACGAAGAGAAGGGCGAGCGGAAGGGGCCCCAGCTTTGCCGGTCTGTCTGGGAGTACGTGGAACGGCTGAACAAGAAGACCCCTGCATTCTTCAACTACATGTATGCCCCTGAGGATGGCGAGGTGAGTGGGTCCTTCCTCCCCACTGCAAGGGTCGACCTTAAGCTGGTGGCAAAACTGGCCCTCCTGGTAGGATGGGGGGGGGCATCGCTTGACCCACAGATGCCTCTCCTTCTCCCCAGGTGCTGCGTCCATACAGCAACCTCTCCAACCTGAAGGTCTGGGACTACTACACAGAGGAGACCCTGTCCGAAGGCCCCTCCTATGACTGGGAGCTGGCACAAGGCCGCGCGGAGCCTGTTGAGGAACCTGGACCCCCAGACTCAGGTGCACCTCCCCAGAGCCGGCGCAGGATCGTCTGGCCCTGCTACGACAACTGCAGTCGTGTGGAGCCGGACGCCATCTCTCGGCTTCTGGAGGTCAGCAGGGGTCTCTGTTCCCCCTGGAAAAGGGGTCCTGGTTTGGCCCAGCAGAGGAGCCCGGTCCTTGTGTTGCATGGAGGTCTGTGTTGAGTGTGTGGGAGGAGGGCCAAGCTTTCTGCAGGGGCACACGTGTAAGATGTACCTGGTAGGCCTGGGATAGATGCCCACAGACTTTCCCATCTTTGGAGACCACCCCACTCCCCAGGTAAATCCTGCAGGGCTAAATATCTTGTGCCAACAGCTACTGGCCCCTGTCTGGATGTGCCCGGGGAGGTTCAGACTGATCCAAGGTGGCACAAGGAGGACCTTGGCAGGAGGGCAGGTACCCTCCCCCCTATGCAGCTTTTGGCTTGTCTCTTGGTTGTGCTGGTACAAAGCAGGGGACAATTCCCTGGGTTCCCTTCTAAAAAGTCATGCTTCAGCTGCAGAGGGAACTCCGCCCCCCTCCCCTTGCCACGGTCAGGGAGGGAGAAGAATTTGGGCTAATGGAGCAGGGAGCAAGCGGCGGGGGACACCTCCTCCTCCAAATCCTGGATTGAGGTCCAGCTATTCTCTGTGCCGAGTGTGGCTGAGGGAAGGGGAGCCAGGAGAGACAGATCTGTCAGAGCCCTGACAGCAGTTGTGCTCCTTTTGCAGGAGTTGCAAAACTTGGAAATGGAACTGGGACAGATTCCAGGCCGCTGGAAGGAGACGTGGGACAAACTGAAGGCCTTTCATCGAGCAGAGGCCCAGGAAGACAGCACTGCTGGCAAGGTATGGGCTGGCAAGGGGTTTGCAGCAGGAGCAGCTTCAGGGGGTGTTGCGGGGAGAAAGGTCTCCAGGCGGGAGCTCTGGCCCTGGCTGCCCTTTTGGGGGATTCAGCAAGGGATGCTTTCCCACATAAATTCAAGGTGTCAGTCTTTGACGTAGAGAGCCCCATGTATGAGCCTGCTGCGTGCCCCCGGTGCTCACAAGAGGCCATTTTCTCAGTCCCACAACCTCCATGGGAGTGATGCGTGAGAGGGCCATCGCAGTGGCTGCCCCCAGGCTGTGCAACTCCCTTCCCAGGCAGGCTGGAGTGCTCCCCCACCCATAGGCAGGCAGAGGCTCTTTTATTCTGACAGCATTCTGAGGTTTTAGGGGGCTTCTGGACCTTTGTCTGTACTGTTTTTAAGCTTGTTTATATCATTTTTATTTGTATATTTTAATTATTTTTAAAAGGTGATTGTTTAATTCTAGTTTTATGTTGATTTTTGGTATGTTTTTGCCAATGCTTGAAATCTTAATTTGTAAGCCACCCTGGTCCTGCTTTCGGAGGAAAGACGGGATATAAGTGAGGTAACCGTGGCCTTTCTCCCCCAGGGGGTGCCAAGCACCCTGCTGATGGCCTCCAGTCTCTCCCACCAGCGGCGCTCGCTGGGTGTCTACCTGCAGGAGAGTGGGGTGGGCAGCTCCTCCATCAACCTCAGCCTGGACAGCGATGCCAGCAGCACTTCCACCCCCTCCAGCGGGAAGCCGGGGGGCCGCCGGAGCACCACCAGCACTCTCTACAGCCAGTTCCAGCCCGCAGAAAGCGAGAATCGGTGCGAGGAGACATCCTTGGTTGGGGGTGGGAGGGCGGGACAGCCAGGAGGGAGATAAGGGGGCTCTTCTGCCCACAGACCCCCATCCTCCCCACAACACCTGTTCTCTCCTCACGGAGCCCATTCTGCCCTCTTCAGATCTTACGAAGGGACCCTTTACAAGAAGGGAGCCTTTATGAAGCCCTGGAAGCCACGCTGGTTTGTTCTGGATAAAACGAAGCACCAGGTAGCACGGAGGGTCTTGCTAGCGGGAAAGGGGAGGGGAGAGGGAGGGCCTGCTGGTCTTGCAGGGGACTTTGACCTTTGGCCACCCCTCCTTGTAGCTGCGGTACTACGATAGCCGGCTGGACACGGAGTGCAAAGGGGTCATCGACCTGGCTGAAGTGGAGTCCATTACTCCAGGCACCCCCACCATGGGAGCCCCCAAAACAGTGGATGAAAAGGCCTTCTTTGATGTAAGTTACCTCTTGCTGGGCAGGGAGTGCGCTGTCTGAAGGAGGCCTGTGGATTTAAGCCTCACAGAAGGGACGGAGGAGCCTTCAGTCCTGGGCCAGCGGGCCTGCCTGCCTGCCTGCCTTGAAAGACCGCTCCTGCAGCTCTACCCTCTCCCTCATCTCAGGTGAAGACAACAAAGCGTGTTTACAATTTCTGCGCCCAGGATGTCCATCTGGCCCAGCAGTGGATTGACCGCATCCAGAGCTGCTTGTCTGACGCCTGAGGCTGCCTTTCCCACGGACTGCAGTTCCAGGCCTCAGTGAGTGAAGCAGCCGCTTCAGTGGTGCCTGCTGGGTAGGGCCGGGTCGGGATGGGTGGAGGTGCCATGGGAGGGGGCAGTCAGACTCTTTATTGCTCCCCCGCCCGGCCAGCCAGTGCTCTCTGCCAGCCTGGCATGGCCAGAAAGGTCATGGTCTGTCATGCCTTGTCGAAGGAAAGAGACGGCAGCAAGTCAAGCTCCGGGGAGCCAAGGGGTTCCATATCGGAGCCCCAGGCAGGGCCGGCAGAAGCACCCCTTGTGGTTGTCTTGTCCAGGTATCAGTGTGGCATGTGGCCTCCATGTTGGGTCCTGCGTAGATGTTCCCGCCAACTGAGCCCCCTCTCTGTTGCTGCCAGGGGAGCGGGGAGGGAGGCCAGTGGGCAGTATTAAAGTCCGCAGGCTGAGCAGGCCGAGGCCAGTGCAGTTGTTGGTGCCGCAGGGTTTCTGTCCACAACCTCCAGTTTGGGACACGAGGAGAAGGCAGGTGGGCCGTGGTGCTGTTTGACTCTTCCGTTGGGCAGTGTTGCCATTCGATGCATCTGGGGCAGGCGGGGCAGACCATCACCTGGGTAGGGGGCTTGCTGTGGGAGGGGACTGGTAGAAAGGAGCTTGCCAGATTTCCTGGTTCTTCCTTAGTTGCCAGCTCTGGCATCACAGGAGTTGCTGGTGTGCCCAGGACCTTGGATGCAGCTCAGGGCCTGTGTCTGAAACCCCAAAGGGAATCATGTCACCTGCTCTCCTCACATGCCAGGCAGGGCAACCACCTTCCATTGCAGCCCTCGTCTGGCTTCCTTCCTTCCCACCTCCCAGTTTCTAAAAGCTTAAGGAGTGTTAATTTCATACTCAGAGAGATGTTGTATATAGGCTGGAGCCCAATTCCCCTCCCCTTCTCCAGACTTTTTTTATTTGTACCATAAAGGCTGTGGCTGGTGTGAATTGGAGGGTTTTGTAACTTCCTTGAACAGTTGTAGATTATTGAAGTTTCTGTACATTGTGTCAAACCTACAGAGTCCTTGTATTGTATTGTGCCTAGAGGAAAAAATATATAAAGAGAAAAAGCTAATGGAATTTAATAAAAAACAATGACTCACATTTGCCTGGATGTGACTCACTGCCTCTCTGAGGAGAAAGTTTAGGCACATTGCCAGCTGCCTGTCAGACTTCCAAACCCCCGTTATGTTCATGCCCCAATTTGTCGGTTGGGCTGCTGGGGACTGGCCTTGGGAAATTCATCCTGTGAAGCTGCTTCTGAGAGCCCTGAGAATAACTTGAATGCGTGTGACAGAGGAGCGCGTGGCGTTTTTTCCTGGAGAGCAGAAGAGTTCAGCTGCAGGTGCTCTGTTCCTGGTCTAGAAGGGCCCGGGTTGCTCGCCTGGGAATAATGCACTGGCCCAGCTGCAAGCAGAGTTGTTTCCGTTCCTCTTTCCCAGTCCTTTGGGCACACTCACTGCCTTAGGATATTTCAGAGGATGCCCCAGGCACATTCTCAAATGCTGTGAGGAGGCAGATGGTACGCCAGGCGTTCTTGGCCTCAAGGAGAATCCGTTGCCTTGGAGAACCGGACAGACTGAGGATGGGGAGTCCTCTTGCTGGGCTTGGAAAGCAGCGTTTTTTGCTAGTGTGGCAAGACCAGGCAGCCACCATGGATGGACATGAAAGCCCCAGCTCTTCCCTTCATGGTGCATGGCTCTTGGAGGTTGGCTGCCCTGCTAGGTGGCCCTTCTGACCCTCACGGTTAGCAGCTGTCCTTGGCAGCTGGAGATTCCACAGCGGGGCGGCAGGAGAGGGAGTCAGAAGAGGGTCTTTCACCAGGGCTCTCCTGAACTGCCCTTGCCCCATCTCAGAGCCCTGGAGGGGTGGAACAGCCTGGTTGGGACTCTTGCTGAATGAGGATGATGGGACATGGTGTAGGTGAAGCTCAGATGACCATTCAAAGTGCTACAGTTACAGGTAAGCAACTTGTCTTCCTGCTTCATGTTCTCTGGTTGGTTGGCTAGCTAGCTTACCACTGGATTCGGGACAGGTCAACATGGATGGACAACACTGCTGTTCCAAACACCCCATCTGCACATGCCCTGCGGTCACTATAGTGGTGGATGAAGGTAGATGACAGAGTCCAGGTTGTAGCTTAGCATACTTCTGGCAAAGAGACTCCACGAAGCCAAGCATGAGATGTGGAAACCACATGAGTTGAGTGAGACCGATCCCCAAGGTTTCTTAGCCACTTGCTATGATAAGTTGATCAAGTTCACTATCCACCTCAACACTCGCTGTGAAGGGACCGGCAGGCTGGATTCCCACACAGCAAAGGAACAGTGTAGGCCAGGGCATGCCACACATCTAGGCAATGCAAGGCTTTCTCTAGATCAGATGGAGGCTCTTAGTAAAAGGCTGGTTAACACAATGTCCTGGTTAAAGTGGAATGGAGAGACCACCTTTGAAAATTACACCAACTTGTCCCTGTGGAAAACCAAGTAGGCTTGGTGTGATCACAGAGTACAAAGTTCTCCTGCCCACCAGAAAGATGGTTTTGAGTGTAAGAAGCCAGAGGTCTATAATAGCTGCCAGCTCAAAGGGCTTCTGCATACATTGAGCAAGGATGAGAGAAAGAGACCAAGATGGGACAGAGCACCAGACTAGAGGGTAGAGGCTCAAAAGGCATTGTAGAAACCTCTTGGCAGTGACACTCCGGAAGAGCAGTGTGGTAGGATGGGTAGAGGGTTGGTGTGCCCCTATGGCTGCCAGGCAGACCCATAGTGTTGAGAGAGGCCTTTTGCCCTCAAGTGCAACAGAAAGATCATAACTGTCCTTTCATCTTTTGACACCAATGTGAGGACCAAGGCCTGGGTGAAAGCACAAAGCCAAAGTCACTTCTACATGGTGGAGCGGCATGTGGAAGGCTTGCAAAAGATGTGCAAGATGGAAGGGTTGCAGTCATCTAGGTTCTGTGCGGTTGCCAGGTGGTCAGCTGAAGATGCTTGAGGTCCAGGTGTCTCAGCAGTTGGTGAATATGGGAGCTGGCGGTATCTCCGGCGTGACATCTGCAGGCATGTCTCACACCAGGATTGCCTCAGCCACCAGGGGGCAACCAGAATACAGGCCACCATGTCTTCCTGCACCTTGACCATCACTCTTGTGAATGGGAGAAAACGTGAAGGAGCAGAGGCCCTTCTGGCCCTGGACAAAGGCATCTCCCTGCCAGGCTCCCTGGCTCTCCTGCTGCAGCAGAACTTCTCTTGTTTCTCTTCAGAAGTGAACACATTGATGGCAGGACACCCCAAGGGCCCACGATCAGGGCAAATGCCCTGTCCAGCAGAGACAATTTGTATGCATCCAGACTCAGGTGCCTGAGAGAGTCCACCAGTAAGTTGTCTATTGCAACAAGCAACCAAGGGATGCACCAATCCAGGGGGCCTATTCTGGAGTATTCATTGTGAGGGACCTGATGCCATTTTTTTTTTTTTTAATGTAGCACACGGTAGTATTCTCCTGGTCTCTGTGCCTCACACCATGGGTTTTGTGCCTGCACAGAGACTGCCACCAGAATGTTCCAGAGCCGAGTAGCTTGGTGGAGCCCTGGCACTCCCCTCCGGGGTACTGTGCATGCTCAAGGCCGGCAAGCCACCCTCTCTTCAGTTTCTTTTCATCCGCCAGAAGACTCACTCCTGTGTTCCAGACAGCAGAGTAGCCCTTTTTCCTCTTTTCTCTCTCTCTCCTCTTTTTTGTATATATTTTCCTCCTGAATTATTTTGCTCCTGAATTAGCTTGTGCAGCCTCTACAGATGCAACAGGAGTTTACACAGTGATCCCAAAGCAGAAAAGAGTGGCCATTGACACAAGGAACATTTCCCCCACATGAGGTTCAGTTTTTGAACAGACACTTTGAGGCCATACAAAACCATGAGCCACCACTGACCAAGTTGGGGGAGGGGGTTAAAAAAAGAGCCTATGAATAGATGGAGAACAAATTTGAGAGCAAGCAGGAAGGAAAAGGAAGGCTGAACGACTAGAGAAAGTTTGAAGGGATATCAGCCCTAGGCTATTCCAAGATGACCCATGAAAGAAAGCGGAAAAAGAACTGAGGGGTTGCCTTTTGGCTCCATTTATGTTCTCACCCAAAGGGGTGGGGTTGCCACCAAAAAGTCCTCAGCTCTGGAGCATTCTATGGATGCACCTGCACGGGCACAAGGCCCATCTGTCCTAGGCACAGAGCCCACAAGAACCTGCCCCCACCCCAACCCCCTGCCCGTTGACGGTCTCCACTTGATGGGGCTACTGCAGCCGGCAACCGCCCTTTGCGCCTCCTCTGTGAGGCTGGTTGGCTGTGGCAAACTGCAGCAACAGAGCTGAAGACCGCCCTCCAGAATGCTCTGGGGTCTTCTGTGGGGCTGACCAGCTGCCACTGTTACTCCTGGACTTGTGGGTGTTGTCCCAAGTTCTTCCCCGTCCTCAGTATTGCTACTGAATTTCTCTGGGCGAGCACAAATTTTGTAAGATGGAAGTAACATTCTTTCATCCATTTCCTCCCCATCATGTACAGGGTGCACGCATGGCCAGAGTAATTCCAGCTGAACACTTGCACTTTTACTTCGACTGAAGTGAACAGTAAGGTGCCTGCAGTTTCCAGATCAATTTTCCAAACTGGTGTTATCTTGGCATATAACCTTGTTTTAGTGAACGTTGTTGAAAAGAGCACAAAAATTTCAAGCAGACTTTTATTTACAGACAGTATTCCACCCTTCGTCTGCTCTTTTCTGCATCTTTCCAGCTTGGACCAGAAATGCAGGAAAGCTTTCTGTGACACTCCTGTGGCCACTGATGCTTGTCTGGTCCTTTCCATAATCTTCAGCGCAACAGGTACTGTAAGAGGTGAAAGCAAATATTCCTGCTGTTGTTAAACCTGCTCCAGTAATGCCAGCTCCAAACAAGTGTTTTCTAAAGACTTAAGAAAGGCAGAAGGTGCAACCCTCAAATATTTGGTTAACCTGAAAAGCAGCCCCAGACACACAAAGTGGAGGGAGAGGAACCAAATGCCAGTTAGTTCTCTGAAAATATTGCATTGCGCCACCTAGATGTGCTGACTGGCTTTTTCTGCTACCCCAGGATTGAATGATCGTGGCTTCTACTGGTCTGTTGGGCTTCTGCTTGTTGCATGTATGGCACCCAGAGAACTTATTTTATGAGACATGTAATAAATAAAACTGATCTACAGGGTTTACAGCATCAGTTAGATTCCACAGATAGAACAGCCTGAATGCATCACAGACCCCAAGGCCTCGGAAGGGACTGCTGAGACCGTTTACCTGGTCAACCCTTCCGCCACACAGGATGGCAGAGCTTAAAGAAGCACCCCAGAAAGATGTGCACCCAACCCTTGCTGAAAGACCCCTCTGTGGAACAGCTCCCACAATCAACGCGTTCTTCCTTATCTTTAGCTGGAACCTCATTTCTTCTACCTTGAAACCACTGGCTCACGTCCTCACCCCTGGGGCAGCAGCAGAAAAGAAGAGTGTCATCCGTTTGGAAATGTGAAGATGGTTCTCCTATCACTGGGATGGGTAAGACTCTTGAGAGCCTCCAGTCCAACCCCCTCCCCTAAGGAAACAGGACCATCGTCCCCAGGTACATTTTCTACACAGAGCTTTGGGTCGGGAAGGGCCCACAAGGACCTCCTCCTCCTCCTCTCCTCAACAGAGTGCCTCTGCTTTAAGGCTGGCACAGAAAGAAACTGAGGCCCAGCGTCCGAGGAAAGCCCATCTGAATGTCAAACTCCTCTAACATTCGGGCAGAAATTCAGAGAAAACAAAAGGCCACAGCTATCAGTTTACTTGACTTGACACATGTCACCCTGAAGAAAAACGACCGGACAGGTGAAATGTGTTTTGATCTGTTTTATAGACTTTTTTTCCTTTTTTTTTTTTTTTGGGTAAAAAGTTGCAACAGGTGCCATCCCACCAGGCTTGGGGTGAACCGAGGGATTCGGAGCTTCAGAACGTGGGCTTCAGTTTGGCAGTTGAAGAAGTAAGAGCACAGGAGACTCATCACCAGAACAGAGAGGCAGAGGAAAAGGATGGGGGGCAGAGAGAGAGACGCCCCACAAGGCACCCCACTTGGGCAGGGGGGACTGCTTGGCTGCGCCAGCAACTCCTTGGCAGCCCAGCCCCCCTCCCCTGTGGGGAAATGGGGGTCCTTCTCAGTGCTCCCCGCTCGCCGGTCTCTCCTCCTGCCAAGAACAGAATATATTTATCTTTGAAGGTGGAGGGGGGCCTCCCCAACTGGAAGAGGGAGCTGGGTGAGGGTCTGTGTGGAAGCAACAGCTCGTTTTCAGAAAGGTGGGCCACATGCAAGGACAGAGGTGCCCCCCTCCCGCGAGAGAGACTTCTTACCCCCCCCCCACTGCAGGGGAAAACAGCCCCAGAACACTGCTGGGTCTGGCTTAACAACATACAACCAGGGGGCCAGGCAGACTCACATTGCAAAACCTCCTCCCCAGTTCCTGGCTAGAGACCCTCCTCCCCCAGCAGCAGGGGGGCATGCTCCGTCCCTCAGGAAAGGGCCCCTCCGGGCCAGCCAGCTCCAGAGCCTTCAGCCACATCCAAGGCCAGCAAGGAGCGTGGCTTCTGGGCCAACACCTCGGCCACCCCAGGGGAGGCTTCCTCCTTCTTCAGGCTGGAACAAGGGAGGAGGGCGGGGACCACCCAGCCGGCCAAATAACAGGCATGTAGTTAGTTTTCATCCTTATGCCCACACGGTGCTGCCGCGGTTTGCTATTCAATGGACAAGGAGACAGGCACCTTCCTGAAGAAGCTCACGTGGCCACAGAGTCGGTGGCTACCCTGTGCTCCCCACAGCACTCCCATAGGGTGAGATGCTCAAGGACGGGCCAGGGGCCAAGTGGGCCATCTGCGTTCACCTGTGCCCAATCTGCCTCCAAGCTGGCTGAACTTCTTCCTAAGAGAAGCCCCACAAGGAACGGGGTCACCACAGATACGGCCTTGCCAAAGGCACCAACAGAAGGAGGCAGACGTGTGCCTCTTGCCTTATCCAGGGGCCCACCTGTGCCTACGCATCCAGCCCTCAGAACCCCCCCGCCCACAGCCAGGTCTTCTCCTCGGCAAGGTCCTGAGGCAGCTGCCTGGGGCAGTAGCTGCAAGGGTGGAGCAGAGTCCGGGGCAGGTGGCAAACTAGAGAAGTAGCCACACAGCTTCTCTCTTCAGAACGCAGAGTGGATCTCCCTGGAGAAAGGTCAGTGCCCCTCCTGGCCCCCAGAAAGACCCTGGCCCCTGGCCCCTGCCTTTCGTGCCAGGGAGACTGGCTGGCCCAAGGCCCCTAGCTAGGACCCCACCCTCACCCCAACCATGCACACAAGACTGGGGAAAGGCCTGGTCGGGGACAGGAGAGCTCCTCCCCTGTAGAGGCATTACCTCAAACAAACCCTTAGGAGAAGACCTGGGAAGGAGAAAGCTCCAGCCTCTTGCACACACGCACCCCCCGCCTGGAGGGGCCTGAGAGGAGGGGCAGGACCTTGATTCTTTTCCATCAGGTCCTGCTTCCTGCTCCCCCCTCCACTGTAAGCCCCAGGGACAGCAACCCTCTGCACTGACCCCAGGGGCTGGTCCCTCAGCTGCCTTCCTGCCTGCTCCCCTTGCTCCCGATAGACCAGAGCCCCTTAGCTGGAAAGCCAGGCTTGGCAAGCACTGGACTAGGGGGTGGGGGTCTCAGGGAGGGCTCACCCACCCCCAAGGGAAGTTCAACCAAAGGTGGCCAGGAGGAGGAAAGCCAGTGCTGCTTTGCCAAGAGATTTGTGTCTTTTGAAGAGGGCCTTCCTGGAAAAGCCTCTGTGAAAAGCCTTCCAGCGAGAGCGGGACAGCTCCAGGGCCGCCTTGCAGAAACCAGCCGCCCCAAGCTTTTTCAAAGGTTACAGGCATGAAGGCAGCTGACCTACATTTCACAAGGTGAAGGCTGGTATGAGCCAAGAGGAACACCGGCAGACCCTGGCCGGCAACTGCCGACAGCCACCTACCGATTCCCTTGGCCATCCCAGGACCAAAGGGGCACCGGACCACAAAGCAGGCGGGGAGGTGGAAAGCTGAATGTTTCCATCCGGCCTCCCTGGGAGCATTTAACATGCAGAGGAGCAAGGGGAACCTGAAGGGCAGTTTCAAGGTGGAAGAAGCGGTTGCAAAAGCAAAAATCAAGGGGGCGTGTGCGTGTGTAGAACGGCTAGGCCAGATCCAAGAGCTCAAGGTACCCCACCCTCACCCTCACCCCCACCTCCGCCAAAACCAATCTAGAAATCTACAGAGAAAGTCCCAGACGCTGGCCCTGCCACTGAGATCCGCCCGTGGCAACCGGAGAGCGTCCGTCCAGAAGGTCACACGGCAGCCTCCTGCCTTGTGGATCCCAGCCAAAGGCTGCCCCCACTGGGATGATCCCTCAGGGACCCTCCCTCGTGGCCAGAGACGTCCTTTCTGTCCGGATGCCCACGGGCACAGGCCCTCTCCTGCAGACTCCCTGGGCAGGAAGCCCCGAGGCTGGCGCAGGAGACCACAAAGTGCAAAGTGTTGCAGTGCTGCATCCATTAAAAACGTTACCAAAAACAAAACCACAGCCAAACCCCAAACCCCTCCTCCGAGGGACTGCTCACTCCCCTCCCCCTCCCTAACACCCCTCCCCACTGCTGGCCACACAGCTGGGGACTGGGCAACAAAGACAACGGCAGGAAACTGCCCGTCCCCAAAGGCCTTCTCCTCTTTCATCCCTGAAACGACAGGATGCGGACAGGCAGCAAGCGGCCCTGGCCCCCTTCCAGCACTTTGGGGGCCCCTCCACCCCACGCCTCATCTCACCAGCAACTGTACCCGGTAAGGCGTTATTGCTACACAAAGTGAAGTGTCCAAGGCAGCCAGCAGCCAGCTGCCCGCTCCTCCCCTGGCACCTTCAGCTGCCCCACGGCAGAGTCCAGGTGGGCAGTCCCCCTCCTTCCCAAAGAGAAGCTGCATCCAGGGTGCAAGAGGGCCAGGAGGGGTTCTGGGCCCCTGCCCCACCCCACACACAAAGCCAAAGAAGGCGGGCAGACATCAGAAGTCCAGATAGGCGGGCAGGTGGGTAGCTTCTGTCGGGGAGGAGAGGCAGGACAACAGTGGCAGCCAGAAAAGGGAGGGCCAAGGCTACATTTTCCACACGGGTAGAAATCGTGCCGCTCAGCACAGCGTGGCCGAAAGGGCCCTCGGATCTTGATGCCGGCTCTCTCCAGCAGTGCAGCATTTATTGAAATCAAAGTCCGACAGTCAAGGGGGACCGTTGGATGCCTGGGCGGCAGCCCAGTCTGGTCCAGACCCCTCCGCCACCAGCCCCTCCGTCAAGCGGGGCCATTCAGGATGGCCTCGGCTCCAGGCAGCAGCTCCTCCTTCCTGCAGTGGGGAGAAGAGACAGGGCTGGATGGCTGTCTTTGGCACCTGTGCCCACCTCTCCCACCTGCTGAAGTAAGAAGGCGGAGAGGTTTCACTGAGGCACCCCCTGAGGCAACAGGGCGAGGCCTGCCTTTAGCTGTCTCCCCAGCTCCTCGTTCTGGGGGAGCCCTGCTAAGGGTCTTAGTCCACCCACCATTTTAGAAGCAATGGTGCAACAGAGCCAGGACATCCTTCTTCCCACAGTACAAAGCCTCTCCCCACACTCCAGTTCATCTGGGTCCATCTGATTTTCAAGAGAAAAAACGCCCGCTGGCTGGTGTGGGGTTTTGGTGGGGCAGAGGCTGCCGCTCCATGGATGTTCAGGGAACCTCCAGGGATTTTGAGGGGCTCCTATGCCCCCCTCAACAGGTAAGTGGGTTCCAGTGGGACATAAAGGGTTCCCCCTGCGAGGACCAGGGAAAGAGCGCAAAGCCAGGCTTGCCAGGGAAGGGTCCCTGCAGAGGGAGGCTCACGAGGAGCAGCCTGCCCAGGCAGAGCAAGGGGAGAGAAGGGGGAGGCCAGGCCAGTCTCTCTCCTCACCTGTCTCTCTTGGCTTCCGAGACGGTGGCGGTGGAGGCAGCAGAATTCGGGAGGCTTCTGCGTGGCTGTGCGGTGCTGCTGTCTGGGGCCTTCGTCGCTCTGCTTTCCAGGACGCTGCTCATTTTGTCCACAACCACTGAATCGCTGCTGCTGCAAAAAAGAATTGAAGCTGAAGCTGAAGCTGAGCAGCCAGTTTCCAAAGCGGGGGTGGGGACACAACTCAGAACTGCTTTACGGGACGAGGGAGATGTCGCTCTTCCCGCAGAGCATACCTGCAAGCTCTGCAAAGAACATGTGGGAAATCCAATCATACACTCCTCCTGTGTGTGTGTCATTTCTAACTCCAGCAGAAACACCCTACGCTTCTCCCCCACACTTCTGGGCAGGGATGAGGCATCACAGTCGGTTCTGGGAGGAAATGCCCAGAGCTCCCCATCCACCCACCCAACCCTGGACCAGACCAGAGAGGGGTGGAAAACACCCCCACACACAGCTACACCCTCTCCTGTCCTCCTTGTCCAGCAGGGAGCCCCACCATCAGGCTGCACCTGCCCCCTCAGCTGTGGGACAGGAAATTGTGAGGACCTTGGCAAAAAAGCCCCTCCTATCCCCCTCCCCAATCCCCTTCCCTGTGGAATATCCCTGTGGAATGTCTGCCTGTCAACAGCAGGAGTGGGCCTAGAATGCCTCCCCCACCAGCCAACACGCTCTTCCTTTCTGGCTCTTATAAAGGGGAAGCTGAGCCCAGCGAGAGGGAAGAGGACGCTGAGTGAAGCCACAGAGCCTGAGAGCCCCCCAGCAGCCCCCCAACAAGCACAACCACCATTGGGGCCAAAGCTCCATCCTGACACTGCAATGCCTCGCTGAAGCAGTGGTGGGAGGGGCAGGAGCAGGGCAGTCATTCCCAAATGGCAGCTGATGGGGAAAGCAAGCAGGCTCTGGAAAGCAGGGGTGGATCCTGGGGGAGAGGGGCACATCGGGCCGACGGGGGGGGTCCCCATTATCCCCCCACTTATGGCTTGGATAGGGACATGTGATGCCCCTCTGAAACACTGCGTGTTTCAAGAACCCCCTTAGGGATGAAAACTCCCATCTTGGGATGATGGACCTTCTGCTCTGTGGGGGTCGCTGGGGCTTGAGTCTGGCACACATGGGGGGCAGATGTGGTCAGCAGGTCGCTCTTTTGCCTACGCCCCCTCCCCTGCTTTAGGATCTTGGGCAACGCCCTTCTGTTGTTGGCAGTAAGCCAGCAGAGACCTGCTGATATCCAGCCATTTCCCAGGGAGGAAGCTGGACAAGGGGGGATGGCAGCCTTCTCTGGACAGGACAATTCCACCCCCCGCCCCCGCAATGCTCTATGTTCACATGTGTGGGGTCAGGGCAGTGCAGTCTGGCCCCAAGACTCAGAGGGCAGCTGCCCCCACCCCACCCACTGGCCCCAGGGCACCCCCAGGGAACAAACCAGTGCATGAGAAAAGCAAGCTGCCACACCAGCCCAGGGGCCCTGCAGGGCCGGGGCCACACACGCCCTGGGCTCACCCCATGCCTTGCCCCTTCCTCCTGCCCAGCTGAGATGGGGCTGTGGAGTGGGCGAGTAGCGGGGGAGTGGCTTCTTTCTTCTTTAAATAATAAAGGAACTGGTTGTGGGGGAAGACTGCCTCACGGTCAGACCCCCCCCCCAGCATTGAAACCATCTTGTCAACGGAGTCATGTGAGATGTGAATGTGGCAGGCGGAGTCCTTGGGCAAAGATCCTCTTTGGAGGAAAAACAGTCGGGCCCCTGAGCAGGGATGCCCATTTCCTTGCCAAGCTCCAGTCAGGCTTTTAAAATGGAGAGTTTCCAAAAAATGGGCTGCTGGTGGCGCAGTGGTTAAATGCTAGTACTGCAACCACAAGGTTGTGAGTTCGATCCTCTTGGGCTCCAAGGTTGACTCAGCTTTCCATCCTTCCGCAGGTCAGTAAAATGAGTACCCAGCTTGTTGGGGGCAATTAGCTAAAATACATTGTAAACCACTTAGATAACACTCAGTTGATAAGCGGTATAGAAATAAATGCTATTGCTATTGCTATTGCTGGGGGTGCTCTACTGCTTTAATCTGAACTGTTGCTTTTTGCCTCTTTCCCCCCATACTTTAACTGAGTTTTGGAGTTCACTTTTTTGTATAGTGGCTTCACCACTATGCTTTTTTAACCTGTAAGCCACCTCAACTTCTCATTTTGGAAGAAAAGAAAGATACAAATAGACCTACCACATAAATAAAAAATTATTGTCATGCTCAGGGCAGTTCTCGTGGAAGGGGCAGGGTGAAAATAAAAAAGGTCTCTCCCTGCCTTTTTACAATAGAAGCCCATGGTACTTCACCCACGGCCTGCCTGCCTATAGGGCAACCTCACAATGGCCTAAGCAGCTGAGAAAGGGCATTTTTGGTATAAAAAAGTCTGCTCCACAGCGGCCTGGCCTGGCTGAGGAAGCTGGGAGCTGTGCAGCTGCACCTCTGCATGCACGCACACACACACTGCCGGACCTGTGGCATTTTCCTAGGTCCATGTGTGACCCACCAGGGAATCGCAACTTTACTCAGACACATTGGGTGGCTGCACACACAAGAACCCCAAGATCATGCCCGAGGGCCTCTGGTGGGGCTGTCAAGGGCTCCTCTGTGGAGAGGCCCCGGGGAGTCTCTGTGGCCAGTCAGGGCAGCCCAGTGCCGGATTGGAAGCGCCAAGGAGCGCTCCAGGGCAGCCTCCTCCTCTTCCCTTTGGGGCCTTTGCCAGCTGGCACCTGGCATTGCCCCATAATATCCAGACAGTGCGGGGCAGCAGGCGTCCCTACTGCATGGACCGGTCCTTCAGGGCAAAGAAGGGCAACACTGCCTTTCCCAATATAGAGAGAGCAGGACCCCCAGGCAGGTAGGCGGGTAAGCAGGGGTCACCCCTCAGCAACTCCTCAGCCAAGAAACTCCTGCACAGCCCAGAAGGGCCAACACGGGACTTGGGCGCAGCCCATCAGTGGTCAGTGCCTGCCTTCACAGGCACTGCTCACTCACTTGTGACTAGGGGCCAACTGAAAGCTAAAACCTCAGCCGCACCCAAAACCCCGAGGGCCGCAAAGTGGCTGGGCAGGCCTTCCTCCCAAGAAGGTCAGCTTGAGGCCTGCTGCCAGGAGGATCTGGGAAGCAGGCTGAGTTAGCAGAATGGAGGGCAGTTGGGCAGGCGAAATGGCTGGCTCCAGCATCGTGCATGGCTTGTGCATGCAAAGCTTGCTGCGGAAAAGCGGAGGGCACGGCATGGCACGGCACGCATGGCTATGATGAGCAAACAGGAAAACCACCATTCTCCCAAGGAAGAGCTCTAAACATCCACGCAACAAAACAGCTCCACTGCTCAGACACAGGAGGGGCCTGGGGTGGCTGTTCCCTCCCTCACGGCCCCAGTGGCCACAGGATGGGGGAGCAGGGAAGACTTTCTGGCTCTGTTGCCCAGATTCCCCCAAGTCCCCAGAGGCTCCTTGGCATGCAAGCCCTGCAGAGGATGCTTCTGCTCAGGAGGCAGTCCAGCAGAAGGGACGCAAGGAGGCAGCCAGGAGGAGGAATTACGGGAGGTAGCAAAGATCTCCTACCCCACTCTCAAAAAGGACAGCTCAAAGGATGCCTTAGATCGGCCCTTTTGCAAAAGCCATGGGCATGCCCCCTTCCGTGGCCTACAAAGCATCACCAGCAGACCAATGATGCCATTATCTCAGAGGAGGAGGAAGAGGCGGCGGCCATGCCAACAGGCCCATCCATACTCACAGTGGGTCAACTGCCTGGGTGACTCTGGCCTGGTTTTACCAGTTGGAGCAAGGTGCCCCACTTCCTAGGCTACCAATGCCCAGAGTCCAGGAGCATGTTTTTAAAAAGAACCCTGAAATTTCCTCCTGTTTAAGATTAAGTATGTTATGATGCTGATCCTCACTGTAACGGGTTAGCTGCCAGCCAAATGCAGAGGAGAAGGTTTGCAGCCGGGTAAGTAAACTACGCATTCCCAGCCATGATGAGGGATGAGCAAGTGGTGATTCTTGCACACACTCAGGACAGCCTTAGGCACTGTCTGGTCCAAGCCGGACGCTGCCAGTCTGGCCAGCCCAGCCCTTCCATTTAGGCTCTGTCCCATGGCACCAGTGTGTGTGTGTCTGGGGGGGAGGGAGTCACAGGCTGCTGCCTGTTTGGGTTCTTCCTGTCTGCCCTCACATCAAACGCTGTCACAGAGCCTCCTCACAAGGTGGTGCTTTGGATTTTCCAAAGTGCTGCTGCTCTGAACCCCAATGACTCATTCTCATGCCTGTCTGTCTCTGGGCGGTGGCAGGGGCAGCAGTGGTGGCAGTCGTGGCCCCTCGCTCCAGGCAGAGGCTCCTCAGAAGCCCTCTGGGTGCAGAAGTGCTCTTTAGACAGCCAGAACCCCCAGCCTGAACCCAATTCCTCCTCTGCAGAAATAGCTCCTGAAGGGGCCCAGGGTCAAGCCAAGGAAGAGACCACTGTGGGGCAGGGACGCCCGCATCGGGCCGTGGGTCACCTCCCCATCCTAGGAGAAGAGCCTTCTGGAGAAAGCGGGGAACAGCTTCTCCCAGGGCCAGCCTTTGCTTTGAGATCGGCTGGATGACCAAAAACAACATGCATTCATCAGAGGAGAGCTAAATTGTCAGGTAGATGTTTGGAACCCTTACAAGTTGCCAGGATACGTACCCGCCAGCTGCAGGTCTCATGACTCTGCGCAAGACCAAGAGAAAGGAAGAAAGGAAGGTCAAAGGGGCTGCAAACACTTTCCTCACCCCCGCTCCTCTTAAAGCACCAGGAGATGTGGATTTCCAGGAGGGGTCTGTGAGAGCATCTCCCGTGGCCCCCACAGACCATTCTGGTCAGGGGTCCCCTGGGAGCATCACCATCAGAGACACAACACACCTCCACAGCTGGAGTTTGTATGAGATCTAAAAAGACAAAAACGTTCCTCAGAAGCCTGAGAAATCTAGGGTGACTGTGGCACAGTTCCCAAAGATTCGAAGGGCATGAGCACAGCAGCACAGCCTCCCTTCTGTCCCAAATGGCTCCCGTTTGGCTCCCCGCCTGAACCAGAGGCGGCTTTCCACACTCGCTCAACACTCTCCCCTGAGAACCTGGGCACTATCCACAGACCCCCCCCCCAAGAAGTGGGGCGGGGGCACAGGAGATAAGGCCCTGGCCTGGACCAAAGCACCACCTCAGCCAGCCTACCGGCCTGCCAACAAATGTGCACATGCACGCGCACAGCAATACTGAGAGGGAGAGGCAGGACTCATGAAACTGAGGCAGCCTCGTGCACCAAGGGCTACCATGCAGATTCCCTCTGGGGAGGGAGGGTGCCTCTGGATAACCTTGCACAGCTCTCCCCTAGCCTCCCACACCACAAAACCTGAAAGGGGCCTTCCAGCAACGCAGGTGCGCCAGTGCCACCGAATACCAGAACCCCACCAGCAGGGCAGGGCAGGACACCCCTCTGTTCCTGCCCAGCCCCCATCCATGGGGCACCACAAGCATCCCATCCCAGGCTAGTTCCCACCACAGACCTCCAGCTCCAGGCAAAAGTGGAGTGACACCTTTGGGACTTAATGCCAGGCATCTCTGAAGCAACACAACTCTCTCAGCACAGTGAGAGACATCAGCACAACTGGCTTTCTTCTTCCACCAATGTCTTCCCTTCCTAACTTTCTCCCCTCAACCAAACCTATCCGGGATGCACACACACCCCTTTCTCCCTGCCAGGAGCTTCCAGGCAACTTGGTGAGGGTCTAAAGAAGCTGCAAGGACACTTGATGATGGGGTGGAGGGTGCTGAAAGACTGGAGGGAGCCGCCTTGTGCGGTGGGGGGGCAGGACACCCAGGAAGCGTTTCCATCCCTTCCTCAGGCTCTGCCTCTTCCTCAGACCAAGACGCAACCCTGTTAAAGCACTCTGATACTCAGAAGCCTTGGGAGCACGAAGAGAAAGCATCTTGAAGTTTCCATCACTCAAAATGGACACCTAATACATTTGTCTTGGAAAAAACAGGGACACAGCACAAGATTAGGCTGCCCTGCAAGGTGGGTGTGTTCCTACCCCCACCCCCCAGTTGCTGGTAAAACTCCCCTCCAGAACACTCTGCCAAAAAGCTCTGCCCAGGCACGACCCCAGGCTGTGGCCCTTGGAGACCAAGGGCCTCCACCTCACACATTCCAGGATCGCCGTTCTCCCAGAAGTGCTTCTGTATCTTCCACTCTTCTTTTGTGAGATTGGGTTTAGCAGCTGCCTTTGACACCCTGAGACACTGCTGGGTTTCAGTGCTTGTCCTTTATCTGTTGCTGCCAGAAGCCATCTTGAAGAGGGGGCACAAAGGTTTCAGATCAAGGGAGCCTCCCCGGGCTGGGCCGTGCCGGGCTGCAGTCTGAAGTCCTCCCATGCTCCCTCCTCCTCCACTGACCACTGGCCTCCTGAGAAACTAGTCTGAGCTCTCCAGAGAGGGCCCCCACAAGGTGGAGGGAGTCCTCGCAGGAGCTGTGTGAATCCCGGTGCCCCATGCTCTGTTTCACACTCCCCTCCCCTCCCCTCTTCTCCAGTCCAGCCTTGGCTTGAATACCTGCTGCCTCCCTCCATACCTGGTGAAGAGAGCCTTGTCGTTCTTGGCATCCATGGTCAGCTTGACCATTTCCTGGCCCGAGCCTGTGTTGATGGTTTCCGTGACAACGTCCACTCTCTCTTCCTCCTCCTCCTCGCTCTCTGAGCCCCCAGAGGAGCTGCTGTCCGAGGCCACCAACGGCGCCTTCCGTGCCACGCAGACATTCCAGACGCAGGGAGACTCGGTGCTCGCTGCACGGGGGGCAGTGGGACTACATTAGGCCCACCAGGCCCCACACGCTCTGCTCACACATCCCTCCCTACAAGCCCAGCCACACGTGCCACAGGCCCCTCTGCCCACCAGCTCCTTCTCACCCAGGCTAGAAAGGCTCAGCGGCAGTCTCACCCCTCGGGCAGCCAGGGGGGTGGGTGCCGTCCCAAGACACCCCCATGCCTTCATTCTTGTGCCTCTCCCTCTGGTCACGCCCTCCATCCCCTCCTCAGACTAGACCAAGGGCCCAATCCCCCCGCTAGTCCCTTACGGTTGTACTTCTCTTGGCTGGGCTGGGGGCTTCCTTCCAAGTCGCTGCTCTCTGTGTCCACAGGAGAACTGCACCTGGGACCAGCTTCTGAGCTGGAAGGGAGGGAGAAGGCAGGTGTGGGGCCTCTGTCCAAGGGAGACTCCCCCTCCGCCCCTCTTGTATGGACTGCAGCAGGGGCAGAGCACCCCATAGGTGACCCCAAGGAGGACCAAAGCTGCACATGCTGGGGAGGCCACAACAAAAAAACTTGCATCCAGAAGGCACCCCCCCATCAGAAGTCGAGCAAAGGGCCAACAAAGAGGTCTGGGCTGAGCTGCCTATTTGGAAGATCCCACAGGCAGAATTTCGGGCAAGGGTGGGTAGGAGGGGATGGGGAAGGGAAAGGGGGTTGCCTCCAGGTGCAAGAATGGTTCAGCAATGAAGCTGCTGAAAGCCACCCAGTCACGTCTGAACAAGAACCCGCAAGGGGCTACTGGAAGGCCTCCTACTCCATTCAAAGGTCGCACTGTTCTGCCAAACCTGCGTGAGCCCAGTTGTCCGGCAGCAGTGCTCTAAGTGATCAGCGGCCTTGCATTCTCTGCCTATAAGAAGAGAATACAGGCCACCAGACAGCCTGCTGCAAAGAAGCTGCAGGACACGCCACCACAGGCAAAGCCGCTCAGATCTGCTCCGACTTGGATGCTGCGCAAGGTACAGCACCAGTGGATGTAACCCTGGCAAGCGCTCATACTATGCTGTTGGTTAGGTTACTGTTTTGCAGGGGCCGGGGGCGTTGTGCCTTTTCACATGTTTGGCAGCCTTTCTTTGTGTCTTTCAGACAAAAACCCTCCAAAAAATGGAGGGAGGGGGCTTTGCTGACAGTTCCTCGCGCCTGTTCTGGAGTGAGCAGTGGGCTCTCAGCTCCAGGTACTCTGGGATGAAAAAGATTATCCAGGCCCATTTCAATCTGGCTTCAGGCCTGGCTATGAGACAGAGGCGATGCTGGTCACGGCAGTGAGCTGGGCCTCTGCCACCAGGCAGATGGGTTTTGGAGTCCTTGGTAGCATTAATAACTGTCCAGTGGCGTAGAAGGGGTCCACTGGGTTACTGACTGTATCCAATACTTTTTGCGCTTGCTTGGTAGTTCCGAGGCTGGGTAATGGGAAGAAGGCTGAGAGCAAACAAGGGCAGTGAATTCTCTTCTCTTGCTAAATTGATTTTCAGAACTGTGTGGGTGGGTCATGCCATGCTTCTGCACTATACATCTTTGTTTGCTTCTGCGCAATATATTCCCTGGTGGACTGTCTTCCACCAGTCTCACATGGAGGGTGCTCCCCAGCCCAGGAGCCCCATGTAACCAACCAAAGGGGACTGGACTGCTGCTTGGGGCAGTCTGGGTAGAACTAGTTGTTTTGCGAATACAGTTCTTCCACTGGCTTGTGAGGGGATGCTGGACCCCATAAGGGAGAGAGCTGGGAGCTTTCTCTCTGCTGTGTCCCACCTGCTGCACCGACCACTGATAAAGCTGATCTCATAGCCATAGGGTGTGCCAGCGTTTGGCACAGAAAGAACTCTTGGGGAGGCCAGGAATTACACCCAGTTCCAGAAAAGAAGAGTCTCTGAGATGGATCACTGATGAGGGCAACTGGCACACGCGGGGGAGGGTGTCCCTGCTGGACCTCTCACTGGCTTTCAACCCAAGTAACCTCCTGGGTCACCTCTCCAGAATGGGACTTGGGGTCACTCTTGTGCAGTGACCCCAGTCCTTCTTGGCAGGGTGAAACCAGAAGGTGGTGCTGGGACACTCCTCTTCAACCGCCTGGTCACTGGTCTCTGAGGTTCCTTGCGGCTCAGGCACATCCCCCCCCCACTGTTTAACACCTACAGGAAACCACCCAGAGGAGTCTGGGGTCCAGTGCCACCAGTATGCAAATAACACCCAACTCTAGCTCCTTTCCAACACAGCCAAGGAAGCTGTTTTCAAGCTAAACTGGTGCCAGGCATTTGTAATTAACTGGATGAGAGCAAATTAAAGTTTAATCCTGACAAGGCAGAGATGTTCCTGGTCAACTGCAAGATCAGGGAACAGGGATTCAGCCTGTTCTAGATGGCATTACATATAAAGCTGGGACGTCACCTGTGCCTATTCTTGGAGATGCCTGATTTGCCCATGGCGATGCATGGCTTCGTTACGCTCTAGCTGGATCGCTGTAAAGCATTCCATGTGAGGCTGTCTTCCAAAAGTGATCAAAAACATCAGCTGGTCTAAACAGCTGCAGCCAAACTGTTAAGCAGAGCTGAATGCAGAGACAGGCCACCCAACTGTCAGAACAGCTACACTGTCTGCCTGTCCATTTCCAGGCACCATCCAAAGCACTGGTGGTGACATAGAGCCCTATATGATTCTGGCCCAGGCTCTCTGAAGGACAGCATCTACCCTCATGAGCCTGCCCAACTCTAAGATCTCAAGGTGAGCTCTTTCTCTCAATCCCTTTCCCTCTCAGTGGCTGCTCCCAGACTATGGAACTCCCTGCCACAGGACAATAGCCTGTCCTCCCATCTAGCAACTAGAAAAGTCCTTTTTATTTTTATCTATTGCTGACAGCAGCCATCTTGAAGAGGGGCACAAAGGTTTCAGATCAAGGGAGCCTCCCCAGGCTGGGCCGTGCTGGGCTGCAGCCTGCAGTCCTCCTATGCTCCCTCCTTCCCCACTGACCACTGGCCTCCTGTGAAACTAGTCTGAACTCTCCACAGAGTGCCCCCCTACAAGGTGACCATGGCAGTTAACTGCCTGTTCTCTGAAGGTCTCTTAAGGGTGGGAAAGAGGTGTGCTTCACTTTTACCCTTACTATTGTGTTTTAATGTTTTCATATTGTTCTAAATTAGTAGAGTCCTGACATAATGGTTTTTAACCATTTCTGTCATTGAGCGTTGTATGATCTGCTTGGACGAGAAAGCAAACAGGCTTGGGGGTGCATAGCCCAAAAAGAACACAAGGCCCACCCCAGCAGACCTCCCAGCCTCTCATCCAGCCACTCCGCCACATCCCCATCTCCACACGCTTACCAGCAGAAGGGTTGGAAGTCTGTGAACTTGGCCCAGCCTCTCTCCTCAGGCGGTGTCTTTACGTCCAGGGCGGCTGAATCCCACACGCTGGATCCGACATCCATGGCCACGCACGAAGCAGGGGGCTTGGAGCTGACCGGCTCAAACACAGCTGTCCAGCCAGATCCTATGGAGAGGCAAGGCCAGCATGGCTTTGGATACATCTGCAATGCTTACCTTGGCGCAATGAAGGTATGTTGAGAGCATTTGAGCAAAAATCATAGGAAAAGGAAACTATTACAGTGACGTCATTGTGATGTTCTGCTATACACCACCAGCCCAGTCTGAAATTTTCAAGCTCCTGGTTACCTCCTGAAAGTCAAGGACGTGAAGTCCAAGAAATTCCTCACTTGCCAGAAGACACCTCGAGTCACCACAAGGGCCTGGAGAGCAGGCCGCTATTACCTGTGGTCACTGGCAAACACCTGAACGGGGATCCCAAAGGCCCCTGTACCTTCAGGAGAGGGGTCTCTGCTCTTGTCCTTGGGAAGACAGTCATTTTCATCTGAAAGAGGGGTGGCTGCCTGCTCAACTTCCTCTTCGACAGACTCTGGGCTGCTGCCATCAGGGTCTCCATTCTCAAGGTCACTTCTGGGTGAACCTTCCAAGGTATGAGACACCCCAAACCTGCAAGACAAGATCAGGAGTAGGAAACCTGCAAGGCCCCCTGGGTGCTCCTCCCTGTGCTCTCACCAGATGTAGGTATGAGGGTGTCAGGACAGGGATGGACAGGCCTTCCCAGCAGACCTTGTGTTTGGCTTCTCTCGGTTTTCATTACAGCAAAGGTACCACCACCCCCTACTAAGCCTATAGAATGGTCAGCCTTCCTCCTTCTCCTCCTCCTCCCCCGACCTGGACACTGCAGAGGGAAAACATGGTCCCAGAAACTGTGCAGCAAGGCTCACCACTGTCTCCAGGCTCCAAGGTTTGAAGGGTGCCTGGGAACTGTTTGGCAAATGTCTCCCACCCACAAAGGGCCAAATCTGCTGCCCCTTCCTTCCCATTATTATTACTTATTTCCCACTTCTTTTCCAGTTAGAGGCTCAAAACAACAAATTATGAAACACTAACTAAAAATTCAATAAATACAGAAGTTAAAAAGAGATTAAATCATCAAAAAACTACAACCAGATCAAAATTTATATGATTAAATACATGGGCCTCATCAAACAATCACTCATCGAACAACGGTCGGAATAGAAAACTCTTTAGTTACTTGTGGAAAAAAAGTAGGGAGGGTGCCAGTCTAATATTCGTGGGAAGGGAGTTCAACAGGAGCCTGGGGGCAGCCACTGAGAAGGCCCCCATCTCTCCCATGGTTCCACCAAATGTCCCTCCCTGTGGGGGCAGTGGGACAGAGAGAAGAAGGGCCTCCACAGCAGGTAACTCCAAGCATGGGCAGGTTTATAGAGAATACGACCCCTTAAATAACCCAGACCTGAGATGTGTAGGGTTTTATAGGTCGAAACCAGCACTTTGAATTGTGCCTGGAAATGGGCCAGTGCCCAGGGGAGCTGTTGCCAACAAGGTGCTCTCCTTGTAGCCAGCCCCAGGTAGTAATCTGGCTGCAAGCTCTTTGACCAGATGGAATTCCCAAAGACTCTTCAAGGCAGCCCCACACAAAGCATGTTACAGTAATCCAGCCAGGATGACTGGCCAGATCAGATGTCTCCAGGAACCGGCACAGCTGGCTCGCTCACTTTAACTGGGCAAATGCCCTCCTAGCCACCACAGAAACCTGAGCTTCCAGGCTCAGAGCTGAATCCAAGAGCAAAGCCAAGAAATGAACCTGTACCACCTTCAGAGGGAGCATATCGCCCATCCCGCACAAGCTGAATCCCTCTGTCCTGACTGCCTTTCAACTGCCTAGGAGCACCTCCATCTTGTCTGGATTAAGCTTCAATTTGTTTGTCCTCACCCAGTCCATTACTGAAGACAGGTTTTGGTCTGAAATAGCCTCCTTGTCGCATGGTGGAAAAGACTAAGAGGAGTTGGGTGTCATATAATCATAGTTAGAAGAGACCCCAGGAGCATCGAGTCCAAACAGTGCGTCGTCCACACACTGATGGCACCAAACCCCAAAACTCCACACAACCTCTCCCGGTGGCTTCATTCAGACATTAAATAGCAAGGGGGGGGGCAGAACAAAGCCTGAGGGGCCCCACAGGCCAATGAGGTCAAGCAAGACTGCTCCAGCACCGTCTTCTGCACCTGCGGGACCGCCTTCTCCCATATAATCCGCCCCACACACTAAGGTCCTCTGGGAGGAATTTACTGCAGCCAGTCAGAACTAGGTT
Source organism: Ctenosaura bakeri (assembly GCA_948474755.1). Taxonomy (NCBI): domain Eukaryota; kingdom Metazoa; phylum Chordata; class Lepidosauria; order Squamata; family Iguanidae; genus Ctenosaura; species Ctenosaura bakeri. The sequence continues at coordinate 108,811 of CAOLHI010002486.1, read as the reverse complement.
GGCTACAGTTACCCAGAGGACCTTCTCTTCTATCACTCCCAAGTTATGGAATGGGCTGCCGGAGGAAACCCAGCATATTACCAATCTTGACTGCTTTAAAAAAGCTTTAAAAAAGCAGTCAAGACTGTTCTCTTCCGACAGGCCTTCCCAGACTAGTACTCCACTGCCTCCCGCCAACTGTCTTGCTGTTCTTTTAATAATCAGTTGATTGTTGTTAATTGTTAATTGTTGTGTGTTTTAGGGGGTTGGTTTTAGATGGGTTGGTGGGTGGGGCGGATTGGATATTTTTTTAATGTTTTTTAATGTAATTAATGTATTATTGTTGTTCACCGCCTCGATCCATGGGGAGAGGCAGGATAGAAATAATAATAATAATAATATTTTATTATCATTTTTATTTTTATTATTATTATTCTGGGTCCACCCTTCCAGGAAGGAGCAACGCCACTGCAAAACAGTGTCTTCCCCAAGCCCGTCTCGGCAAGGCCAGCCATAAAAATACCACGGCTGGTGGTGGCAAACGCTGCCAGGAAGTCCAGCAGAACCAACAGAGACACACTCCCCCATCCAGGCTCTGGTACAGGTCATCCACCAAAGCAACCAAAGACAGCTCTGTCCCACAGTCAGGCCTGAAGCCAGATTAAAACGGACCTAGATAATCCAGCTCACCCAGAAACCCCTTTCCCTTCCCCATCTCTCCTGCTTCACAGACAGCAGGAAAGTTTTAGAGAGTGGTGACCAGCAGCACACAGAAAAGAACCCCTCCCTGGCACAGCTTGGTGCCCTGGAACTGAACACAGAACCCTAGAAGGGGCCAAGCAAAAGCCTCCTGCCCTTGGCCTTACCGTGTCCGTGACCTGACTTGGGCTGAGTAACTCCTTTCTTTTTCTTCCCAGATATCTTCCTCTTCCTCATTATCATCAAACTGCTGAATGCGTTCACTGCAGCAGGCTTCAAAGAGGGGTGCATTGGGCTATCAAGAGAGTCAAGACAAGTTAGAACAGCTGGGGCCGGGAAGGGGATTCCAGAGAAGTTAGTCTGAGTGTCCACGGCCCTGGCCAAAGCTTTGCAGCACCCCTTGGTCCTTCAGCTGACCTGAAAGGACAGTGCTGACTCTCTCAGTCCTCAGCTTTCTCAGAGAGAGGGCAGACCAAACCCACCATGGCATGCTCCAGCCCCCTGCCTTCCCCCTATCAGAGACTGCCCCCTTCCGCTCTGCCCCATGGCACTGCTGTCCCAAGAAACCACCACCTGACACCCTGGCAAGATGTCCCTTCGTATCCCAGAGTGCTGGAACCCAGGAGATCACCATGCCATGGCCACAGTGGCTAACAGGGTGCCTCTCCCCTCACTGGGCCCCTTCTATCCTGAGCTGCCTCTGACTGACCTCAGTCAGGGATTCTGACTGCCCTCCATGCAGTTGCTTGCTTGGAAAGTGAGGGAAGGGCCGTGAGACAGCTCAGCAGCCATAGCGAGCCATGCCATCTTTGGGCCATTGTGCCCAACAGCCCCCATTCCATTTCTGCTTAGTTTCTGGATCTCCAGGGGCTTCAGGGACAAACAAGCCTAGAAAACCCCCCGGCTGTGGAGAAGCAGTGCCATGAGGGAGGAGGCCCACAAGCTTGTCTCAAACAGTTGAGTTCTGCCCTGTTGTTTTCTCTCATTTGCTCCTCCAAACACTTTCCAAGAGCCCCAATCCAGCCTCCTGCTTATGAGCCAGAGCACTACTAGTCAAGCACAGAGGGACTCATGGCCAAACCATCCTGCAGAAAGACTCTTCTTGCCCTGGACTGCTCCTTCTCTGGCTGCAGCAGCCCAGCTCTCAGGTTCAAGAAAGGTTTCTGTGCAGGTTCTTTTGTGCAACTTAATTATAAGGCCACGGAAATGACTCTGTACTGGTGGGGCCAGGGGCAGAGAGTCAAGGAAAGCTGGAGTTTAAAGCATTCTCCTTTTTGGCAACCCTGAAAATCCCCATACTTATAAAACCAAGGCTGTTGGATTGTTTCCCTCACCAATCCAAACAATGGCTGATGAATTTGCAGCTCTTAAAGACTTTTGAGCTAAAGGAGGTTAAATGTGAAAATCTCAGGGACGTTGCAGGGGTAAGCCCTTAGTTGGACTCATGAAGATCTATTACTGATTCCCACACTGAATCAGGAGATTTGGAAGGGACCACAAAAGCTGTCTAATCCAACCCCCTTCTGCCATGCAGGAACACACAACCAAGACAGTCCTGAGAGATGCTCATCCAACTTCTGTTCACAGTTTTGAAACTTCAAGAGGTCCTGCTTTATATTCTGTTTGTTACCTAAGAAACAGGTGCTCTTCGCATCCTGCCTTTTGGGTGCTCAGGCAGAAGGGGGAATCTGAGAACCCACAGGAGCTCTCTCTCCAGCCAGTCCTTGCCTCTCCTCACTGACCGTGCAGGCCAGCTGCTTCACTGACTGCTGAGACAGGCTGGATTTTAAAACCTGTTTTGGTTTCTTACTTTCTGTAGACTGTCTCGCAACCCAAGGAGTCTGTAGTCTGTCTCTGCAAACAGGGCAGGCCCACTGACCCACACAAAGCAAGCCAAGGCAAGGGGCTCAGGGGGACACTGCCTGGCTGCAGCTCTTCCTGCGCCAAGCCCAACGGTTGTGATTAATAAGGTCTACCCGGTGTGTCTGTGTGAAAGAGTTGTCCAAGCTGGATGTGTCCACAGGCAGCGAGAAGGAAGCAAGGAGCATCAGGGAACCAGGCCGGTTCTCAGCTGCCAGGGGCCAGCCAAGCTCGACGGAGAAGGCTTTGCCTCAGCTGTTTCTTTCCCCTCCACCCTGGCCCTCACCTTTTCCTGCCTGTCCCAATGTGGCTTCCTTCACAAGGTGGAATCTGGTCTAAGAACTATTGGAAGTGCCCAATGCATCGGGAGCACTACTTGGGCAGATCCTGTGCATACCCTGGGTCTCTCCCATAGGATTTTGGCTAGACCATTCGACGGGTTCTCCTAAGGAAACACACAGCGAGCGTAGGACAAGGCCACTCTTCCAAGGAAGAACTACAAGCACCTCCACGCCAGCCATGGGTGGCCACAGGTAGAACAGGAGGGCACTTCAGGGGGCCCCCTGAGTTTTTATAGGGTGGGGCTATTGTCCCAAGCACAGCCAGGGCCCCAAGGCACACAACTACTTACACTGTCATCATCGGCATCAATGTTGAAGTTGATCTCTGCAATCCTGTTGAAAGGCATGCTGGAAGGCAGAGAGAGAAGCCTGTGGGAGGGGGTGGCAGCAGCAGCCAGAGATGAAATATGTAGGTGGGGCCCTTAGCCTCCCAGTGCTCCCTTGCAACCAGCAAGAGGCAGCCTTTGGCCCGGCACACAAGCACACAGGGAGGTCGACTCCCACCCTGGCCAGAAAAGGCCACCCCTACCCTGCCAGGGTGCCAGAGAGGCGGCTGCAGGGGTCTCCCCCCTTTCTCAGAACCAGCACCTGCCCTCCTCTTCTTTTCAGAAGAACTTGAGGCCAGAGACAGGGGGCCCTTCCACAGGGCTCCTCCTCAGGGTGCCAAGACGGTCCGCTTGCCCCCCCATCCATCTGTCTTCTCCAGTTGAGGCAGATCTGCCTGCAGACTCACGGCCCAAAGAAGCAGCTGCAGGGGAAGAGCAGTGTGTGGGGGGAACAACTCACTTGATATTATCGTCCGGTTCAGCAAACTCTTCATCATTGAAGCCAAACTGATCCACAAAGTTGGCTGTCATCTGCTGGATCTGGTACTCTGAGAAGGCCTAAGGGGATAGGGAGGCACCACCATTGCTGCAGCATCCTGAGCCCCCAGCCCCCCATGCGAGGTTGCATCCCCCCACAAACACCTGGCCCAGTCAGACCCACAGGCCAGCCACCCTGTGCCTGTTCCACGGCTCAATGGACGTGACCCCAGGAACACTCTCACAGCCACAAAGGGGCGCCCACCCATCCCCCCCATGGAAGAGCCTGGGGCTGCCCTCCCGAGCCTTCCTCCGAGAGGTGACGGACGCCAGAGAGGAGACCAGCTGAGAACTGCCTCCTCCTCTTCCTCCCCGCAGCCCAGCTGGCAGCAGGGAGGTATGTGGGGGCCCCCAGCACCAGCAGCGCATCCTTTGCTTTCCAAGAAAACACTTTCAGAGCCCCATCTGGACTGCAGAGAAAGGAGGGGCAGGAGGGACTCTCAGCGGAGGGGCCTAAAGCACTTTTTGAACCGATGGACTATTCAGAATAATTGGCCATTTGGAGAATAAAGTATGGTCAGTCTCATGAACATAGCTGCTTCTCAGAAAGACATAAATCCTTCTCTAGAACTGACGTGTTCTTGATATCTAAAGCCCTAGGGAAAAAATCCATCCCCTGACATGTTGTTGAAGGAAATTTAAAGACAAATTACAAAAACAAATCTCTATGAATATGGTTTATGAAACAGAAAGGTGAAATATGCTAAACAAAAGTATCTGGAATTTGCAAATAAACCAGGAAGACAGCTGGCTTACAAGCTGCAGAAAGAATGAAAAAGGTGATTAAAGATGGGAAGCATACAACAGGAGACTGTGATAACTTAAAAAAATTCTTTCTGGTATTCTATGAAGAAAAAAATGAACCAGAAAAAGAAAATAAAGACATATTTAGATTAGCAGAATTTACTATTACAGACACTCCAACAGCCAATCTAAATGTGAAAACAAATGTAGCAGAAATAGTGGAGACCTTTAAAAAAACCCAAAAGGAACAAAAGCATCAGGACTAAATGGTCTCTCTGCAAGATATTACAAGATTTGGAAGAACAGTTGCATTTGCCATTTCAGAAACCGACAAACCCAATTATCGCTACTGGTAAAGTGTCATAAAGCTGGAGCACTGCTAATATAATTTTAATATCACAGAAAGAGAGAAACATGACTGACCCTAAGAATTACAAACCAATATCCCTTTTGAATATTGATCATGAAATATTTACTTTCATTTTAACAAAAAGACTGAAAAAAAAGTACTGGAAACAGAAATGCATGAAGATCAATGTGGATTTCTACCTAAAAGAAAGATGAGAGAAAATGCAAGATGCATAATATACATACTGGGGTAATACTTAGAGACTCATAATGAAAAGCAAGAGAAAGGCCTTACTTTTTTTAGATGTTGAAAAGCCTGTTGATAATTTGTCACGAACATTTATGACTGAACCATTAAAGAAGATGAACTGTAGTCAGAATCTTGTCACATGGACTAGAGCAATCTACCCTGGCCGGGAAGCACAGATTTTGGTTAATGGTGACAAAACAAATTTTTGGGATATGTAAAAAGGGATAAGACAGGAGTGTCCTTTGTCACCCCTGCTGCTTACATTTAGGGGAAAAATAGTTTGATGATAAAAAAACAGGCGTAAAAGTCAAGGGCATCTGGTGATGACTTGATTTTTTTGCAAGACCCCTTGGAATGCGTGGAAGATCTGCTTAAGATGTTAAATGATTATAGACCACTGGTTGGTTTTAAAATGAACAAGGAAAATACAGTTATGTTAGCAAAAAAAAAATATATATTGACAAAACAACAACAAAAGCTACTGATGACAAAAACAGCGTTTAAACTCATGGAGAAAATGAAATATTTAGGGTTGTTTTACATACATATTAAATTGCTTTAGAAAAATGACGCAAAGAGGGTTGATGGAGAAGAGCGGTGAGCCTTCCTCCGGAAGCTCAGGGGGCGGGTTCACGACAGAGGCGCTGAAGCCAGTCTTCGCTCAGGCTGGGAGGAATAAGGGCCCTCGGACACCGGAGGAGGATCAGCCGCGTCCAGAGCGCTTCCTGGTGACTTTGTGGCTGCTGTTAGCAACTAATCTCCTTGTCATCAATTTTTAAAACCAGGCTTCAAAAGGCTATGCCTGAAACTCTCCTTGCACTGATCACGGCACCACTTCAGCAAATTCTGTTCTACTGGCTTCTTAAAGTGAGTGAAACTTATTTTTAAATATCATGTTTTTACATAGCCCCTCCTACCATCCAGTTCAAGGAGTGGAAGAACAAAGGAAGCCAAAAACTGGTTTTGAAACTTCAACTTCAATTGCATTGCATCAAAGGACCTCCACACAACCAGTAAAGAAACTCTTGTCATTTTTGTATATTGAGAAACTACTTTTTCCTTTTCTTTTTTCCCTTCTTTCTTAAGAAAAAAAAGATTGCTTGGACTATATGAACTTTATGAACTCTATAAATATCATGAAAGAAATTTGGTATTATTTAAATTTAAAATCTGAAATTTTAAATATTTAAATTTGATTTTTTTAATTTTAAAAATGAAACATCTCCTTATCTAAATTTTCTTTTTAAACTTCTAAAATTGCTTTTAAAAACACTGTATTATTGGGGGGGCTCCCCTTTTTTTCTCTGCCTTTTTCTTTCCTCTTTTAACTTCTTTCTTTTTTAAAAAAAATCTGATTTCCCTCATTTTCTTTTCTTTCTCTTCCTTTTCCTCCTTTTTCTTTCTTCTTCCTTTTCTCTTTCTTTTTTACGTTTATTCTCTTGTAAGTTCTACAATCGAGACGTCAAGAGAGTGAGATGGAAGTAAAATGGCAAGGAAGTCACTAGGCATGGATTTAAGAGGTTCACCATCCCAAAGAAGAGGATAAATAGATCAAACTAAAGGTGTTGACCCAAATCAAATACTGATGTCAGAAATGAAAAGGATGAAGGAAGAACTAACAGTGGAAATGCAACAGCTGAGAAAAGAAGTTAAATCCAACACAAAATAAATGAATAAAATGAAAGAAGAAATCACGACAGAATTACAACAATCTCATTGCAAATGAAGTTAGATTTGAAAGAGAAAAAGCTATCCGCAACCCAGATATACATATGAAACACCTAAAAGATAAACAAAAATCAAAAGTAAAAAGAAGAAGCAAAAGAGAAGATAATGCAAGAACAAAAGAAGCATTTAGATGCAACGGCACTTCTTCAGATGAGAGAAATGTTTGAGACTACCTGGAATACCCAAAAGAGAGAATAATATTTATGTTCGGGTCTGTGACGTTTTGGCCAACTTTCTTCAAATGCAAGGCGGGGAAATTACCGCCAAACTGGATTAAGTCTACCAAATTGATTTTTTCAAAGAAATTCAAAAAATTTTTCAAAGAAATTCAAAGAATAGCCAGACAAAGAATCTTACCACTGGATGAGGTAATCTATTTTGTGGAAAAGAATACAAGAGACAAAGTAATACAACATTTCATACTGAAATTGGAAATGGACAGAAGAGAAATCAAGGCCTTTAAAGATTTACGAAGTAGAATTTTGAGAAAATGAAGGAAATACTTCTTTTCGACAGCCAACCTTAAACAACACATTCTTCTTCGTGGTCTCTGTGCCTTTATACACTAGGAGGAGCTTTCGCGCATGCGCGGGAGCGTTTGGAAGATTCTAGAGCTTAGTAGCTTGGCGGGAACCCCTCCCCCACGCCGGTACTGCGCATGCTCCTCCCGCCGAGCAACGGCCACTCCCCAGTTCTTTCTCGTCCGCTGTTGCGAACGGAAGGCTCTTGGCTTGTTCCTCGCTGCTTGGACTGCTTGGCTTGGCTTTTTCGGACTTTTCGGCTTGTTTTTGACCTCGGCTTCGATTTCGGACTGGACTTTGGTGACTTGATTTATTTCCTCTCTTCCTTCTTCTTCGTTCTTCGCTTTTCTCCATTCTATGTCGGCAGCTCTTTTCAAAAAGTGCACGTCCTGCGGGCAGAAAGTTGCTCTCACCGACAAACACTCGCAGTGTTTGTTTTGCCTGGACGAGACCCACAGCACCCGGTCTTGCCCAATTTGTCGCAAGTTTACCTCCCAAACCCTGAGGAACCGGTCGTCACGGCTTAAATCCTTTTGTTGGGAACAGTCGCTCCAGGCGCGGGAGGAACCGCCACGTGCACAGATGGCCGAGGCATCGAGAGCACCTTCGACCCCGACAGTATCGGTGGCTGCCGTCCCGTCCACCTCATCGGTACCGGGCTCGGTACCGACACAGCGTACGCCCATCGCTGCGCTTCCACGGATTCCAAAGCTGTCTTCGGTGGCCAAGACAGCAAAGGGGACTCCTGCGGCCGGAAAGCCTTCCGAAACGACGAGGCCACCGACCACGGTGCAGAGGAAGCCCCCCGCCCCGGGTAGCGGGAAGGAGAAAGAAAAGGAACGAGAGAAGAAAAAGAAGAAGGAGAAGCGGCGCTCTCCCTCTAAGGAGACTCGCCCGCTAACCCCACCTCCTACTCGGCTCCTGGAAGACCTTCCGGAGGAGATCTTGGAGCTGTCGGATGAGGAGCAGGTCGTGGAGGCCTTGCCCTCACCTGAACCGCCGGTCCTGGCGGAGATGGAGCCCCAACATACCCACCGTGGCTCGGTGGATCGGGGGGAGGAGGTGACGGAGCATCATCGGCCTTCGTCCAGGCACCGATCAGCCTCAGACAAGAGCTACTCTCGCTCTCCGGAGCGGAGAGTCAGGCCACCGTCACCTCGACGTCGAGAGGTGTGCGACGACCCACACCCGCACCACTCCACCGACTCCCGTTACACCTCAGCTTCTCATATCGCCAGGTCCCTGCAGGAGTCCGAATGGAGGGAGTACCCAGCGGAGTACCGATCCTATTCACCATCAAATAGAGATCGGTACCACTACGATACGAGGTACTGGGTGTCCTACCAGCGGTCCCGGTCACCCTCCAGACCCGAGCGGAGACGCGAGCGCTCGTGCACCAGGTCTCCCTCCCCTCGATACCGCAGGGCGATGAAACCATCGCCGCGTTACCGGGCGATCTCCCCGCCCCCGAGGGTAACATCCACCGCCACGCACCCCGTCGAGTCCATGGCTACTCAGAGGTCGGCCACAACAGCGACAACATCGCTCACCCAGGCGGCTGTGAAGGTGCGCTCGATGGTGGTTCCCATTGCCTCGGCCACCCAGACGAGTGCGGCTATGGTACCGACTGCAACACCGTCGGTACCACTTCACTGGTCTCCCTGGCGCCCCACGGTACAGGGATCCCCAGCGAGGTCTCCCGAGCGTTCCCGGTCGTCGTCTGTCCAATCTGACGACTCAGGAACTGAATCAGAGGACCTGACTCCGGCTTCGCATGGGTCACCCCCGCTGGGCTTTGGGGAGCCAACACCGGAGATAGCACTGGAGGACGTCCAGCACTTCTCTGCCATGCTTCTCCGGATGGCGGCGACCCTTGGCCTGAAGGTTGCACAGTCGGAACCTGAGGAGGAGGACCCGGTTTTCGAGCTCATGGAGACTCGTCAACAGGCCGCCGCCCCGCTTCCCCTCCTGCCTAAGCTGCTAAAGGCCGTCAAGCAGCCATGGGACAAACCGGCGTCCGCCCAGCCGATTCCTCCTTGACTGGAGCACCTGTACCGGACACAGAAGGAGAAGGCGGACTTCCTCTTCAGCCATCCAGTACCAAACTCCATAGTTGTGGAGTCCGCGCAGGTCAAGGGAGGCAACAGGGCCCATACCACGCCGCCAGATCGAGAGGGACGAAAGCTAGACACTTTCAGGAGGAGGTTCTACACCGCCTCCTCCCTTAACATCAGAGTGTCTAACACGCAGGCGTGCCTCGTGGCTTACCTGCGTAAGATTCTGGACCAGCTCGCCCCTCTCTTGACTAGCCTCCCGGAGGAGAGCCACGCCACCGCCTCTCATCTTTACAACGAGACCGTGGTGACCTCCAGCAAGCAGATCCTGCCCTCGAAGCACGCCGTGGAGGTTGCTTCGAGAGTGATGGTTGGCTCGGTTGTGCTCCGCCGGCATGCGTGGCTTCGCTCGTCTGGCCTACAGGACAGCTGGAGGCGGATTGAGGACCTCCCCTTTGATGGCCAGGAGCTCTTCAACTCCGCCATGGATGAGACGATGCACTCCATCATCAAGGCCTGACTAACGGCCAAGAAGATGGGGATCCACCAGCCGTCCCAGTCCTGCCGGACTTCCGGATTGCGCCAGTCCTGGCGACAGTCGTTGACTGCCTCCTACCAGCAGAGGTCCACCCACTCTGCTCAATCTCGGCCGTCGACTGCCTCCTCCACCCAGAGACCCTTCAGACGGCGACCGGTTTTGTCCTCTAAGAAGTTGTCCTCCGAGGCGAAGTCCCGCTTTTGAGGGTTTCCGCAGGTCGCCACCAGTACCAACATTCAGCCTGCCAGCGCTCCTCCGAGATCAGCCGGCCCTGGCCAGACACCTCGCTGAGTGGCGCCACGTCACCATGGACTCTTGGGTTCTTTCCATCGTCCGTCTTGGCTACGCCATAGAATTTCAAGATATTCCACCGTGAGGTATCTACCTTTCCACCCCGGCCAGCCCGGCCCTGCTGGATGAGATCCAGTCCCTTCTTCAAAAGGGAGCGATCGAGACACTCCCGTCCTCAGCTTCCAACACCGGCTTCTTCTCCCGGTACTTCACCATACCGAAGGCGGACGGGACCTTGCGACCCATCGTGGACCTCAGGGGTGTAAACAGCTTCATCTGCCCCAGAAAATTCAAGATGGTGACGCTTTCTTCGATCCTCCCTTTTCTTTCTCAGGGAGACTGGTTCGCCTCCATCGATCTCAAGGACGCTTACTTTCACATCACCATTCGTCCGCAACACAGACGATACCTGCGGTTCGCAATCGACGGCACCTACTACCAGTACAAGGTGCTACCGTTCGGCCTCTCCACCGCGCCCAGGGTCTTCACCAAATGCATGGCCCCAGTGGCATCGTACCTGCGAACGAAAGGCGTCTCCGTCTACCCGTACTTGGACGATTGGCTGTTGGTGGCGCCCTGCAGACAGAAACTTTATGCCGACATTCACCGGACTCTGACGCTTTTGACCCGCCTTGGGCTCCGGGTCAACCCCAAGAAGTCCCACCTCGAGCCAACGAGGATACTGGACTTCACTGGCGCGACCTTGGACTCGGTATCGGCCAGGGCCTTTCTACTGGCCGATCGCGCACGGACTCTGCGCCGGGCCGCGTTGGCAGCCTACAAGGCACCGACGATGTCGGCCAGGAGGATCCAGCAGCTCCTCAGCTACATGGCCTCCACCACCTCGGTGACGTACCTATCCAGGCTCCGCGCAAGACCGCTACAACACTGGTTCGTCCGAGCCTTCAATCCGCTCCGCGACGACCAGAGGATGCACCTCACGCTACCGTCGGAGATTCGACCGTCCCTCCTTTGGTGGCAATCCTACAACCACCTCCTCTCCGGGATGCCTTTTTGGGAACAGACTCCAGACGTCACGGTAACCACGGACCCCTCCCTCTATGGCTGGGGAGCCCACTCCGGCGAACTCAGAGTCGGGGGACAGTGGATGGACGACAAGACCGCCCTCCACATCAACACTCTCGAGCTGCTCGCCATATTCAAGGCCCTTAGAGCGTTTCGTCATCGCGTCGTGAACCGGACGGTGCTGGTCCTCACTGTCAGGGGCATGGGCCTGGCTGGGCCTGTCGCTGCCCCTGAGGCCGCTGCGGCTGAAGGGCCTTGTCTGAAGGCCGACGCGGCTGACGGGTCAGGCCTGGCGGCCGTGGGAGAGGCTGCTGGGCCTGGAGCCATCTACCTAGAGGCTGCAGGCCCCGGGCCTGCTCCCGGGGCTCCGCCCACTCGCGGTCCCGATCCGCGGGAGGCCTGGGAGTCTACCTGCGGTCCCGATCCAGAGGAGGCGACGGGCAGAGAGCTCGCAGCTGTGAGGCACAGCCCAGCTGCGAGCCCTCAGCCACATGGCCACGCCTGATGGGTCAGCGCCTGGCTTGGAGGGCTATTTGAGGCAGGCGCCGGGCTGTGGAAGGCACGGAGCAACATCCGTCGGTCAACTGTGGTCCTGCTGTCCGTGCCTTGTTCCTGCCCTCGCAGGAACAAGTCCTCCTGTTCGCCTTAGTGAAGTAACCTGCCTTATGTACTTTAACAGCCTGTGTTTATTTCTGTTAAGACTGAGTAGAAGCCCTGCAACTCTAACCAGCTCCCCTGCCTCTGCCTGACCACCGCCTGGCACTGACACTCACAGACAACACAACGGCGGTCTGCTATGTCAACAGACAGGGCGGCACTCACTCGACCACCCTCCTTGACATCACCCTGGACCTCTGGAACTGGTGCATCCCGCTAGGAATCCATCCAGTGGTGGTTCACCTGGCCGGGCAGGAGAACACCACAGCGGACGTGCTCAGCAGGGACACCTCCTCCCACCACGAGTGGTCCCTTTCCAACAGAGCGTTCCAGATGATCTGGAACCGATGGGGCGAGCCCATCGTCGATCTCTTTGCCACCGACGCGAACGTGAAGTGCCGCTGCTTCTGTTCAAGAGCCGGCCGCAATCGGAATTCCATCGGGGACGCCTTCCAATTCAGATGGAACGAGGGGTTCCTCTACGTTTTCTCTCCATTTCCCCTCCTCGGTCGCGTGATTTCCAAGATCCTCGCCGACCGAGCGGATGTCGTCCTCGTGGCCCCGTACTGGCCGAGGCAGCACTGCTTCGCGCCCCTACTCGAGGCCGCCCGTGACCGCCTCCTGAGGCTCCCATCAACATCGGACCTGCTCTCCCATCCCGGCGGCCGTGTACTCCACCCAGACCTGCTGCTCTTGGCCCTCCATGCCTGGAGAATATCGCTGTAGCTGACCCCATCATTGGCAACGTCTTGACGGCAGCTAGAAAGGAGTTGGTGCGCCGCAACTACCACTACAAGTGGCGCCGCTTCGTGGCCTTCGCTGATGAAAGGAAGGAGTCGGTATCACCAGTCAACATGACTACCGTGCTCCATTTCCTTCTATACCTTTGGCAGCAAGGCTTAGCCTTCCCGTCTTTGAAGGTTTACCTCGCCGCGATCATGGCATACCAACCACCACAATCCCCGTCGGCAGCGTTTTTCCGGGACGGTACCATCAAGCAGTTCCTGAAGGGCCTCCAACATTTATACCCGCCGGTATCGCCACCACTACCGCCGTGGTCATTATCACTGGTGCTACTGCAGCTGACGAGACCGCCCTTCGAGCCCATGGCGACTGCTGACGACAGGCTGCTTACTTTGAAGACCACCTTCCTGGTGGCTGTCACCTCGGCCAGGCGTGCGGGGGAGCTGACAGCCTTGTGGATTGACGAGCCGTACCTCATCTTCCATAGAGATAAGGTCGTTCTTCGACCAGATATTTCCTTCCTACCAAAGGTGGTGTCCAGCTTCCATCTCAACCAGGACATCATCCTATCGACTTTCTTCCCGAACCCGACGACACTGTTGGAGCGGTCCCTCCACTCTCTGGACGTGCGTCAGGTCTTGGGATTCTACAGGGACAGGACTGCCCCTTTCAGACAATCACTGCACCTGTTCGTCTGCTATGGCAGGCGACGGAAGGGCCATAAGGTATCCACCCAGCGATTCTCCAAGTGGGTGGCACAGACTATCGAGCTGGCGTATGAGCTTGCCAGGAAGCCTCTGCCAGCCCTCCTCCGGGCCCACTCTACCAGGGCCGTGGCCAGGTCTGCAGCCCTCCTGAGAGGTGTTGATCTGCATGAACTCTGCCGTGTGGCGACCTGGTCTCAACCATCAACCTTCGTGCACCACTACAGGCTTGACTGCCGGTCACGCAGGGATGCTCGGTTTGGACGTGAGGTTCTGGCGTCCGTTCTATAGGACCTGACCCGCCATCCAACCAGTAAGCTACACAGTCTCCTAGTGTATGAAGGCACAGAGACCACAAAGAAGAACAGGTTGTTTACCTGTAACTGTGGTTCTTCGAGTGGTCATCTGTGCCCTCATACACACCCGCCCTACCTTCCCCTCTTTTTCAGGTCCCTGTGTTACTACGGCGGACTAAGAACTGGGGAGTGGCCGTTGCTCGGCGGGAGGAGCATGCGCAGTACCGGCATGGAGGAGGGGTTCCCGCCAAGCTACTAAGCTCTAGAATCTTCCGAACGCTCCCACGCATGCGTGAAAGCTCCTCCTAGTGTATGAGGGCACAGATGGCCACTCAAAGAACCACAGTTACAGGTAAGTAACCTGTTCTAATGCACCAAGCTCAGGCACTCAGAATAGATACCAAGCATAGGCATCAAGCTTAGGTACAAAAACTAGATATGAAGTCTAGGTGCCAAGCCTAGGTATCAAGCCAAGATATCATGGTATCATCATTGTCAATATCTAGTCGATGGTATCTCAAGATCGACAATACCGTGATGGTAGACAGGTTGACTGGAAACCGCCTCTGTGAGAACGGCAACACCATCAAAGGTAGAAACCATGGACAGGACCGATGGCAAACCGTCTACTTAACTGACAGTACCTTTGAGACTCAGCCATTCCGTGGATTGCTGTTGGTACAAGAAATCACCTCGGGTGCACTGCTGTTGAAGAAGCAGTGAACAAGCCTCCTCGGTGCCATAAATTACCTTAGAAGTACCACCATTACAGACGTGGTGGGGAAGGACGTGGCCAGAACAGTGTCGTCAAAGGCACCAGTTTTACTAGAGCAAAGCATGAAGTGGCCACTCTGTTAAGCCTCGTGAGCGGGAGTTGGTGATGACAGCAAGATTGTGCAATGCAATCCTCTGAGAGGCAGGTAGGCACGCAAATCCGTCGATATCCAAGATCTTGCCTTCGCACAAAAAGCGGGGTTTAATGACTGCTGCTGAGGCCACTCACAAAAAAATTCTGAGGGGTCGCAGAGAAGGAGATATAACTTCCTCAGCTATAACAAGAAGATTCTGCACCATTCGCAGTGAAGAACAAGTTTGTTTGCTCCTTCCTTTTAAGCTTTCAGCAGTGATTCCTCCTGTGAGGGATCGTTTCAATTTCTTTTTCTTTCTTTTTTTTTTTTTTTGCAAGTAGGAGGTTGATGTTTACTCTCTGTCCTGAGAGGACACTGATGGTGCTTCATCTCGAAATCATAGTATCATGAGAAAGAGGCAAAGAGAGAAAGAGGCAAAGAGAGAAGTTAAATGTTACAAACAACCACCAAAATGCCAAGAAAAATGTAAGTATTTAGTCAAATCTTGTTTAAAGAAACCGTTAAACCAATCTGAAAGCTAGAGGAAGGCTCCTTTGATGCTGCTACCACGGCGGTAGAAAAGGAACTGAACGTTACACGGGGAGGGGCCTTATATTCCCCAGGAGGATGGGGGGGTCAATGCCTACTCCTAGGTTTCGAGGCTGTTCCAAATGCTGTTTTGTGCAAGTGCGTAAACCCATTTGTGTGATTCACAGAGACCACGAAGAAGAAATGAATGTGTTGCCAAAAATGCTCTTTTTATTTCAGATAACATCTATTATAATGATTTGCCTTTTAAACAATGGCAGTAAATGGATATTTCACCATTTGTGTGGCAAATGAAAAAGCTATCAGTTAGATTTAAGGTGCCAGACTCCACACAGTGATTTTCTAGGAGAAAAGTAAAGTCAATTGGGCTTTTAATAATCACTATGTAAAGAGAGCTTTGCTGAAAATATGGAACAGATACAAACCAAATTTGTATCAGAAAAAGGCCACTGTGGGTGTCCATTCCAGAAACTTGTTATAGAAAAGAAACAACAGCCAAAGAAAGATGGCTGACTTATGAAGCTCTATTGGAAATTGAGTCGGATCAATACAGAAGAACAGGTTGCTTACCTGTAACTGTGGTTCTTCGAGTGGTCATCTGTGCCATCATACACTAGGAGCTTTAGCGCCTGCGCGGTAGCGTTCGGAAACTTCTAGAGCTTGTTCGCTTGGCGGGAACCCCTCCCCCACGCCGGTACTGCGCATGCTCCTCCCGCCGAGCAACGGTCTCTCCTCAGTTCTGTCGTCCGCCGTAGAACCTACAGGGACCTGAGAAAGAGGGGAGGAAGGGCGGGTGTGTATGATGGCACAGATGACCACTCGAAGAACCACAGTTACAGGTAAGCAACCTGTTCTTCTTCTTCGTGGTCTCTGTGCCTTCATACACTAGGAGACTGTGTAGCTTACCGGTCGGACGGCGGGTCAGGTCCTACAGCACGGAAGCCAACACCTCACGTCCAAACCGGGCATCTCTGCGCGACCGGCAGTCGAGCCTGTAGTGGCGCACGAAGGTCGATGGTTGGGACCAGGTCGCCACACGGCAGAGTTCATGCAGGTCAACTCCTCGCAGGAGGGCCGCAGAAGTAGCCACAGCTCTGGTGGAGTGGGCTCGAAGCAGGACTGGCGGAGGCTTCCTCGCGAGCTCATACGCCAGTTCAATAGTCCTCACCACCCACTTGGAGAAGCGCTGGGTGGACACTTTTAGGCCCCTCCGACGTCGCCCATAGCAAACAAAGAGATGCGGCGTCTGTCGGAAGGAAGCAGTCCTGTCCTTGTAGAAAGCCAATGCCCGACGCACGTCCAGGGAGTGGAGGGACCGCTCCAACGGTGTCGTCGGGTTCGGGAAGAAGGCAGGCAGGATGATGTCCTGGTTGAGATGGAAACTGGACACCACCTTTGGCAGGAACGAGATGTCAGGTCTCAGGACCACCTTGTCCCTGTGGAAGACCGTGAAGGGCTCATCGGAACGAAGAGCTGTGATCTCACCCGCTCGCCTCGCTGAGGTCACCGCTACCAGGAAGGCAGTTTTCATTGTCAGGAGCCTGTCATCCGAGGTCGCCATCGGCTCGAAGGGCGGCTTCGTCAGCTGCGAGAGCACCAGCGAGAGGGACCACGGCGGTAGCGGCGGCGATACCGGCGGGTAGAGATGATGAAGTCCTTTCAGGAACCGCTTAACGGTATCGTTCCTGAAGAAGGCCGAGGCAGCAGATCGTGGCGGTTGGTATGCCACGATCGCGGAGAGATACACCTTCAGGGATGGAAACGCCAGGCCCTGTTGCCGGAGGTGCAGGAGGAAGTGCAGGACGGTCGAGAGCCCCGCGGGCGATACCGGCTCACTCCTCTCGTTAGCGAAGGTCAGGAAGCGTCGCCACTTGTATTGATAGTTGCGACGGGTGGATTCCTTCCTGGCCGCGACGAGGACGGTACCGAGCACGGGATCGTCTAGTGCGATATCCTCCAGGCATGGAGGGCCAGGCGTGGCAGGTCCGGATGGAGGACTCGGCCGCCGGAGTGGGAGAGCAGGTCCGGTGTCGGTGGCAACCGGAGCAGGTCGTCTCGCGCGGCTTGTAGCAGGGGTGCGAACCAATGTTGCCTCGGCCAGTACGGGGCTACCAGGATCGCGTCGGCTCGGTCGGCGAGGATCTTCGATATCGTCCGGCCGAGCAGCGGGAACGGCGGGAACGCGTAGAGGAGTTCCCCGGTCCACGGAAACTGGAAAGCGTCCCCGATGGAGGCACGATCGTGGCCCGCTCTGGAACAGAATCGGCGACACTTCGCGTTTTCCCTGGTCGCGAAGAGGTCGATCGATGGTTCGCCCCAGCGGTCCCGAATCAGTCTGAACGCCTCTCCGGAGAGAGACCATTCGTGATGGGATGAGGTGTCCCTGCTGAGGGCGTCTGCCGTGGTGTTCTCCTGCCCGGCCAGGTGAACCGCCACGGGATGCGTGTGCAGGCGAATGCACCATTCCCACAGGCCGAGCGCGATGTCGAGCAGGGTCGTGGAATGAGTCCCACCTTGTCTGTTGATGTAGCAGACGGCGGTGGTGTTGTCCGTCAGAATCAGGACCGTGCGCCCCGCCACGGCATGGCGGAACGCCCGTAGGGCTTTCCAGACGGCGAGCAGCTCCAGCGCGTTGATATGGAGAGCGGTCTCGTCGTCGGTCCATCTGTCGCGGACTCTGAGATTGCCGCAGTGGGCACCCCATCCATACAGGGAGGCGTTGGTCGTTACCGTCACCTTCGGTGTCGGCTGTTGGAAAGGCATCCCCGACATGAGATTGCGTCGCGACTGCCACCATCGGAGGGATGAGCGGACGTCTCCCGGCAGCTGCAGTCGGAGTGTCTGTTCGTCTCGCAGGGGGTCGAATATGCGGACGAACCAGTGTTGAAGAGGTCTTGCTCTCAGCCTGGCGAGATATGTCACAGCGGTCGTCGCAGCCATGTAGCCCAAGAGCTGCTGGACGCTTCTCGCAGATAACGTCGGGGCCGTACGAGCGTGAGCGGCGGCCCGGATCAAAGTTTGTGCTCGAGACTCTGGTAGGTACGCCCTGGCGGAGGTCGAGTCGAGCGTCGCCCCGATGAAGTCCAAGATCCTCGCCGGCTCGAGGTGGGACTTCTTCGGATTCACTCGTAGACCAAGGCGGGTCAGGAGTGACAACGTCATGTGGACGTCGTGGTAAAGTCTCTGTTTGCAGGACGCCACCAACAGCCAATCGTCGAGGTAGGGGAAGACGGAAGCGCCCTTCGTCCGCAGGTAGGATACCACCGGGGCCATGCACTTGGTGAAGACCCTTGGGGCAGTCGAGAGTCCGAACGGCAGCACCTTGTACTGGTAACAGGTGTCGTCGACTGCGAAGCGGAGGTACCGTCTGTGCTGCGGGCGAATGGCGATATGGAAGTATGCGTCTCGGAGATCGATGGAGGCGAACCAGTCCCCTCGATGTAGGAAGGGTAGGATCGACGGTATCGTGACCATCTTGAACCTTTTGGGGCGGATGTAGTAGTTCACCCCTCTGAGGTCTAGGATCGGCCGGAGGGTACCGTCGGCTTTCGGTACCGTGAAGTACCTGGAGAAGAAGCCGGTGGTCTTGGCCTCTTGCGGGAGCCGCTCGATCGCCCCTTTCTGGAGGAGGGATTGGATCTCTTCCAGGAGGGCCGGACTCGACGGCGTGGAGTAATAAACGCCGTGAGGAGGAATATCGAGAAACTCGATGGCGTAGCCAAGACGGACGATGGAAAGCACCCAAGAGTCCGTAGTGACATACTGCCACTCCGCTAGGTGTCGAGCGAGGGTCGGTCGGTCTCCGAGCGCTGATGGTAGGCTGAAGAGTGGGTATTGGCGGGTCCTGCCAGGCACGTCAAAACCGAGACTTTGTCTCGGAGGAGGACTTCTTCGACGAAGGCGGGCGCCGCCTAATCGTGCGTCTGGCCGATGAGCCGGAGGACGGTCTCGACTGTCCAGACTGGGCCGAACGCTGGAACGACGAGGTGGAAGATCGTCGCCAGGATGGTCGGAAGGTGGAGGCCCTGCGGGTCTGCGTGGCCGGCTGCAGCCCGATCTTTTTTGCGGTCAGTCTCGCCTTGACGAGATTGTCCAAAGCTTCGTCTGTGGACGAATTGAATAGGCCTTCACCGTCGAAGGGGAGATCTTCAATCCTCCTTCTGGTGTCCTCCTGGATGTCGGCCGGTCGAAGCCAAGCATGGCGGCGGAGGCCGACGGATCCCGCCATGACCCGGGAGGCGATCTCCACTGCGTGCCGGGAGGAGGCCATCTGGTGCCGAGCGATGGAGATAGCCTCATTGAAGATCACGGAGGAGGCTTGGCGGATGTCCTCCGGTACCGCTTCCATCGCTGGTTGCAGGCGATCGAGCACCTTCTTCAGGTATGCCGCGAGGCAAGCCTGAGTGTTGGACAGCCTGATCTGCAAGGAGGCAGCCGAGTAGAACCTCCTTGCGTAGGCGTCCAACTTCCTGCCCTCTTTGTCCGGCGGGGTGGTGTGTTGCCTGCCGGAGCCTTTCGTCTGCGCGGACTCGACGACCACAGAGTTCGGTGCAGGGTGATTAAATAGATAACCGGCGTTATCCTTCTGCACCCTGTAGAGGTGTTCTAACCGCTGCGGTATCGGCTGAGCCGAGGCCGGTCTATCCCAGGCGGCCTTCACCAGTCTGGATACCCGGGGCAGGAGAGGCAGCGGGGCCGTGGAAGGTCGCTTCTCCTCGAAAACGGAGAAGGCTGGATCGTCATCCTCCGGCTCCGCATCGGCGATCTTAAGGCCGAGGGTAGTGGCCATGCGGAGCAGCATCGCAGAGAACTGGTGGACGTCCTCTGGAGCAGAATCTGGGATCGGGTCCCCGAATCCCAACGGAGGAGACTCCTGGGAGGCCGCCTCAGACACCTCAGACTCCGCACTCGAGTCGTACGACTCCGAGCTCGGTGAGTCCTCTCGCCGCTCGCTCTCCGGCTCCTTCGTAGTCGCCGCAGGTGTTGCCTTCCTAGGCTTCTCCGCAGCCGGGGCGGTGGTGGCAGCAGCGTCCCGCTTGGGATGGCTGACCACGGACTTCACCCTCTTGGTGGTGACCGGGGTAGTCTGGCAGGCTGACGTCGTCGTAGCCCGCTCAGTCACCACCGACTCCGTAGGGCGCGTCGCCGTCGCCGTGACCCTAGGAGGTGGCGATATCGCCCGATACCGTGGTGAAGGCTCCCTCGCCCTATGATATCGAGGGGAGGGAGAGCGGCTGAAGGAGCGGCGGTCCGACGGAGATCGGCTTCGGCGTCGACGGTACCGAGCCTCGTCCCCTCTAGGCGAGCGCGATTCGCGCTGTCGACGAGGTGACCGGGACCTCCGGAAGGTCTCCCAGCGACTCGGGCCACGATGGTACCGATCCCGGTACGATGGCGAATGGGACCGATAGGAGGCCGGGCGCTCTCTCCACTCAGATTCCCTCGCGTACCTGGCCACGTAGGACGCCGAGGTGTATCTGGAGGCAGACGAGCGAGGTTGTTCCTCTCTTGTCTCCCTCGGAGGCGGCGAGGCCACCGGACGCTCGGAAGAGCGGGACCGGGACCTGAAGGAGGTCGAACGCCGCTCCGGAGAAGCAGAGGGCTCTCTCTGCTGCAGGTCGGCCGACCTGCGACGGCTAAGAGGGCGGTGGCGCTCCTCCACCAGGGTTGGAGGGTCTGCCACAGGCGAGTCCGGACGCTGTTGGGGAACGTCCTCGATCTCATCCTCCGAGAGGTCGACGGACTCGCCTCGCCCTTTGGAAGGCTGCTGAGTAGGAGGAGGAGTAGGAGGTTGAGCGTCCCCAGCCGGGGAGCGCTTCTTTTCCTTCTTCTTCTTCTTCTTCTCCTTCTCCTTGCCCTTGCCTCCGTCCGGAGCAGGGCGCTTTTTTGCAGGCGTCTCCGTAAGGGGAGCCTCAGCCTTCCTCGCCGTCGAGGATCCTTTAGCTGACTTGGCAGCCGCCGACAGCTTCGGGATCCTCGGTAACGCCGAGATCGGCGTTTTCGCCGGTACCGAGCCCGATACCGACGAGGTGGACGGAACGGCAGCCGCCGATACCGTCGATGGCGTGGTCGTCTTCTTGTCGGCCATCTTGGAGGTGGAGGTCTCGTCTATCGCCCGCAGAGACTGCTCCCAACAAAAAGATTTGAGTCTCGCGGAGCGGTTGCGAAGAGTTTGCGGAGTAAAATCCCTGCAAATTGGGCAAGTCCGGATGTTGTGGGACTCGCCCAAACAGAAGAGACACTCCTTATGGCCGTCGTTGAGGGCAACCTTGCGGCCGCAGGACACGCACTTCTTAAAGAGCGCGGACATAAGACGAAGAAACGCCAAACTCCGAAATCCAAAAAGACGAAAAACCGAAGGGGGAGTCCGAAAGAGAGGTCAAAGACAGTCCGAAAGTCCGTAAAACCGTGAAAAAACAGCAAGCCAAGCACGACGTGAGAGGAACAAACTAAAGAACCTTCCGTACGCGGCGGCGGACGAGAAAGAACTGAGGAGAGACCGTTGCTCGGCGGGAGGAGCATGCGCAGTACCGGCGTGGGGGAGGGGTTCCCGCCAAGCGAACAAGCTCTAGAAGTTTCCGAACGCTACCGCGCAGGCGCTAAAGCTCCTAGTGTATGAAGGCACAGAGACCACGAAGAAGAATTAAACTTACAGAACAGTTAATTCAGGAAGGTTTGGTTTCTCATGGTTTTCATATAGACAAACTGTGGAAAACTATATAGGAATGATAAAATGATGTTTGACTTTGAGAACCAAATTTGTGTAGATGAGCAACGTCTGACTGAGAAAATTATAAAGTTTTGTTAAAATTAGAAAAGGCACAAGAAGTGGCAAAAATTTTATGCTAAAATGGGCTCAAAATGTGAGAGGAATGGGGAAAAAGTAGCCAGAAGGATTAAAATTCACACTGTGTTATGATCTTGAAGAGTACTATAAATGGTATACAGATGGTATTTGATGCCAGAAAAAGTGGCTAAGATGAATAATGGTGTTTCAAGTAAGTGCTGGAAATGTGAATAGCATGTGAGAACTTTTTACCATATGTGGTAGACATTCGATAAAACCAAAATTTTTTAGACTCAAGTCCATCTTATGGTAAAAAAGATTTTAAAATCAAACTTTTAGAAGGAACCAGAATAGTACTTACTAGGTCTGATGAACGATTGATTGGGTAGGAAACATGGCAGAATTCTTCAATGTAAAACAACGGCAGCAATATTAATATATATGGACAAAACTGGAAGACTAATGAGATTCCAACTAAAGAAGACTGGATGGTCAAGTTGCGGACTTTTGATGAAAGAACATTAACATTTATGAAGGACTGGGATTCATTAATGCTTTTTCCAGGACAAAGAGAACAACTTGTCAAACACTGTTTCTGAGTACTAGCACAGCTGCCCCCCCCCCGCCATTCACTGGGGTTAGGGGCACAGGTCCCTTGCAAAAGTGGAAAAACTGCAAACATCAAAATGCGTATGTGAGTCTGTGGGAAGGCAGCGGAGGCATGGTGGGAATAATGGGCATCCAGGATCCAAGACAAGTCAGGGAAAGGAGTGGGAAGGAAGGTTGGCATGGGGGCTCTATAGTTCCTTCCTTGGGGGTAGGGAGGCGTCAGGAGAGGGCTGCTGGTGCTGAGAATTCAGCCTGGCTGTGACCCGTCATTAGCCGGCCAGGCAGCAGCTGGTGGACGAATGGGTTTTTAAAGGGCTGTGTGGCCTGATCAGAGGTGCCGAGACAGAAGCTCATCCCAGAAAAGCAGCAGGGGGAGTGGGGCAGAATGCACGAGTCAGTGTGGCAGCTACAAAAGCCCACGGAATTCTAGGCTGCATCAACAGAACAGAGTGTCTCGGTCAACAGAAGTGATAACACCACTCTATTCTGCTTTGGTCAGACTCCACTTGGAATACTGTGTCCAATTCTGGGCACCACAGTTTAGGAAGAATATGGACAAGCAGGAATGCATCCAGAGGACCAAAATGGTAGAAAGCCTGGAAACCATGAAGCCCTATGAGGAGAGAATTAGGGAGCTAGGTATGTTTAGCCTGGAGAAAAGAAAGTTAAGAGGCAACCTCATATGGATGATAGAGCAAGCCTATTCTCTGCTGCTCCACATCCTAGGACATGCAGCAAAGGCTTCAAACTTCAGGAAAAGAATTTCCATCTAAACATTAGAGAAGAACTTTCTGATGGTCAGAGCAGTCTGACAATGGAATATCATCACTCCAACACTGCAATGGAGTGTGGCAGAGTCTCCTTCTTTGCAGGTTTTCAAGTTGAAGATAGATGGCCATATGTCTGGAGTGCTTTGTGTGCATTCCTGCACTGCAGGGGGTTGAATTCAATGGCCCTCATGGTCTCCTTCAACTCTATGATTCTATGAGGCCCCCACCCCCGCCTTGGATTTGCAAAGAGAGCTACCTGCTGGAGAGAGAGCTCATTGGAGAAGGTGGCCTCAGCATCCTCGTCCTCGCTGGAGGAGTGCAGGTGGTGAGTGCTCACCTGGAAAGAGGAAGCCCACATTGAACAGCAGCTCCAAGAAGGTGCCAAGAGTCCCTTCCCCTCCTCTGGGGGAACGAGCTGCTGCCCATCTCCACTTTTCAGAGCACCTCAAATGGTGCAATACCACCAAACCCCCTCCCCAGGCATTGTTCTCAGACAGTAGAAGACAGTAGACTGAGACAAGACAGCTCACCAAGTCCACGGTATTTCTCCGGTTAGCTTCAGTTAGCGTTTCCTCCACAAAGCTTTCCCACCGCCCTCTGCAATCCTCAGGGAGCCCTGCAAGAAAGCAAAGTGGGATAGGGTGGTTCTGAGCTTGGGCCACCAAGCCAAGAAGCAACCCTACTGGAGAGAAATCCCCAAGCTGCTGCTTGCCTAGACCACCAGGCCCTGGAATCTCAGCATGGCCAGAATTTGGGCACCCCACACGCAGGGAACAGGGAGCAGACTCTCACGGAGAGGAAAATACAGGCAGGTTTCATTTAGGAGACATCATGCAGCTGGGGCACATAGTTTCAGGAACTGAATATACATTGTCTCCTGTCCCTCGCCTAGCCAGATGAGGGCAACTTGGCTCCTGGTCTCAGCCCCAAGCCCTCAAGACTACCCTGGGCTTCTTTCTGTCTGGGTTGCCTTGCTGAAGCTAATGCAGGGCCCTGCCTAGAAACAGCTTCCACATGTTTACAAGCCAGCCCAAGTACCACTGTTCTCCAGTGCATGTGAGTGGCAACCGGCTCTCCTCCCAGCCCTGGACAGAGCCACTGTAACTGGCCTCAGTGACAAAGAGCATTTCCTTGTTTGTTTCACTGACTGAAAGCAATCCTGTGCCTCCTAACCTGCCTGCCACCAGCGCTGATTGGTTGGTACAAAACCAGGGCCGTTGCTGCATAGGGAGAGCCCACGGACCAGTGGCCCAGCTCAGGGCCTGCTGGTGGTGCAGAGCGGAGCAGCAGGCATGCTCCATGGGGCCCCTTCCTGCCAAGCACGCGCTATCCCTGCACTGGCACTGCTGTGGCCAAAGGCCCTGCAGAGCCTCAAACAGCTCAAGGCCATCTGGGCCTCCCCAGTCTCTGTCCTCCGTGGGTGAGGCCTGTGGAATGCACAGCAACTCCAAGAGTGGAAGAAGGGCCCCCGCTGCCTGGGAAGCCACCGAAAACTTCTAGTCACACGCGCCAGCACCCCCACACACACCACACACACCACAGTCCTGCCCCGCCTACCTTTAATGAACTCACTGATCTGGGCCTGCATGGGGCCTTTGTCCATATTCTGCACGACAGTGTTGGCAATTCGCGTCAGGTGCCCCATGTTGCCTCGCCTCATCCCCCCTTCAGCCCTGAAGAACAATAGAACAGGTTACTTGCCTTAGTGCTCCATCCTCACTGTGCATTCACGCTGCCGGCTTTGTACCTTGTTCACCACCCTCTGGGGCTGAGTGATCAGGCAGGCACAGCTCCGTCTCCCTCCCTCCCTCCCTCCTACTCACTTTCTGGTCTCTCAGTCGTGCTCCCATCATGCCCGCTCAGGTCTTTTGTGGCCACACTGGAACCCACTGAGAAAACCCTCAGGTTCAAAGTACTGGTTCCAAGGCAAGACACAGGATGGGGTATGGAGGGTGGGTTGACTGAGCAACCACATGGCCACTGAAAACCCGCAGCTAGGCTAAGGAGTCTGTTCTTTCTCACTGTGGTTTCTTCCATACATCCCAGAAGTGGATGAATGGCAAACACATGTGCACATGTGGGGAAGAAGCCCCTAGCAGAGAGCAGAAGGGGAAGGCAGCCTGGCCCAAAGAGGCACGTCCTGTAGAAGAAGACACATCTTGCCATATCTGAAGGAATATCATCTACAGAGTGGAACCAACTTGTTTGTGCTGCTCCGGAAACTAGAATACAAACTAACAGATTCAGATTACAAGGTAAAAAAGATTGCATCTAACACTCGGAAGAACCTTCTGACAGTAACAGCTGCTTGAGGGTGGAATATGTGTTGCCTCGGATTATGGTGGGCCCTCTATCTTTAGAGGTCTTAAGCAGAGGTTGGGTGAGCATTTTTCAGGGGCGCCTTAGCTGTGCATTCTTGTAAGGCAGCTGGACGGACCAGACGGTCCTTGTGCTCCCTTCCCACTCCAAGGTTCTGTGGTTCCTGTAACACAAAACCTGCCTTGTAGTGACAGCTGAGAACAGAGAAGAGAAAACACCAACTGTAGGCCAACAGGGTCCAAATCTGATCCAAAACTGAGACACTTTTCATAAAGGCTGTTGCTGTGCAAAACGAGCAGACAGAACTGATTTAAGATCTTCTGAAGGTGGCAGCCCTTCCAAGCTGGTAATGAATGGCTAACAAGCCACTTCAAAAGCAGGTATCTTTCCCTGTGGGACACTCAATCACATTAGAACAATGGGGAAATGCCTGGGAAATAAACCAAAAATTTACGAGGAGTTTACAATTTAAGGGAAAATTTTATTAAGATGTTCTTCAGATGGTGTTTAACCCCAGTACAGATCTCAAAAATGTGTAAAAACAACAAACCTGCTAAATGTTGGAAATGCCAAGAAATTGGATCTTTTTTTCATATTTGGTGGCAATGTAAAGAAGTGAGGAAATTTTGGGCACAAATTCATGAGCACACCACAAAGATATTAAAAATTAAGTTTCCAATGTCACCCAAGGTATACTTACTAAACCTTTTTGATAATTTAGATATGACATCAAGAAAAAACATTCAAGAAAATTGTGTTGGATGATATATGCGGCGAGAATCATATTTACTAAGAATTGGAAAGAGACAAATAGACCACCAACTGAAGATTGGATGTTTAAATTATATGACTTGGCTGAAATGGATAAATTGACACTAATGTCAGAAAACAAACCAAAGAGTACCTTTAACCAAGAGTGGGGAGAGTATGCCGTAGTAGGATTTTACGAATAAACTTCGTATAATCAATCACATGAGATTTAGCAATGTTAAGATTTATAACCCACGTTTATAAAACTGGTTAATAAATCAGGAATAAATTTACAGAAACTATATTTTTAATGAGCCATTGTTTGGAACTGAGCGCATGAAGTGCAGTAAAGAACATGGGAATTTATATTCATAATTCAATGATTAAAATATGTATGATTAAATCACCTGAGAAAAGATAGGAAATCATTTTGTGTCTGTTACAGCAACGTGTAGTTATGATGTCATAATGTTGATGATTTTAAGTTTGATACAGAAAAGGAAGTATGGTAAGGAACCCCCTTCTCTTCTCTGATGCTTCGTTGTATCTCTTTTGGGTTTTTTTTTCCATATTGTCTTGTTATGACTTGTTTTCTATATGGAATATAAGATTTTTGTCAAAAGCAGGCGTCTTGGCCAATATGAAACTCAGGAACCACCTGGAGAAGGAATCACAGGTACAGATATGGCAGAACATCCTCCTTGCAAAAGGCACTGCTGGCCTGACCAACCTGAGGAACAGAGAGCCCAGCTGAGAGACAGCCCAAAGGAACGGCTACCAAGAATGGTGGCAGGCTCACCACACAAATAGCCACCGGCTCCAAGAAGGGACTCCCAGCAGAGGGGGCCAGGGAAGAGGGAGCTGAAGCAGCGGAAGGCCAGCTGTCCCAGCACCCCAGCATGAATCACATGGCCGACCTACACAGAAACATGGCCGCCTACCAGGGTGTAAGAGCCAGTGTAACTCCCCTGCCCAAAGCAAAATCCACTGCCAGCTCCAGAGCTCCCCTCAGGGGCAGCACTGGAGCCCAAGTCAGCACTGACGCAACTGGGGTGAGGGTGAGGAAAGCCTCCTTGCCATGTGATCAGGGCTCTTCCGGTTGTGAAAGCAAGACACAGCAAGCACCGCCAGGCGGTCCCTCTAGATCCATGCCAGAATTTTGGAGGTAAGAGGAAAAAGACAAGTGAAGGAGAACAGGAATGCGGCGGCCAAGGAGTCAGGGCAGAAGGCGGCACAGCTGTTGACTGCGGCAAGAGATGACAACACAAACCTCAGGGCACCCTCCTTCATTTGCAAAGCGGCCAACGCACAGCCCTGCTGTCTTGTGAAACTGCCTCTCTCGGGATTCCTCATGAGGAACCACTGGTGTGCCCAGCATGTGAGAATGCTGGGTGGCATGTCCGACAACCTGAATGGCTGCAAGGGTGGCAGCACACCTATCATGTTACCCTGTCCCCCACGTTCCAAGACAGTACAAGGCTCTGGGTCACCTGGCTTCTCCAGGCAGATCTCGCTGCTCTGGACCAGGCAAAACTCGCTCAAAAGCCCACAACACCTTTTGATCAGCCAGACAGGAGCTCTGATGTGTTGCCACGAGGAGCAGCTTCCACTAAAGACTGGGAAAATCAGATGGCCAAGTTGGAGGGCAGTGTGGAAGCAGGCATCCCAGATGGGTAAAGCATCATGAAGACCGAGGAGGACTGAAAGGACCTTGGCCAGATCTGACCAGTGGTGCCGGAGCACCCTTGGACAGACCAGCACCCTCTTGCCTCCTAACAGACATGCCCACCAAGCTCAAGAAGCAACCAAGAAGGAGCGGCCAGCTTGATCTTCCTGCCCCTGCCACCCCACACCAAAAAGAACGATGGCACCAATCCTGCTTAGCCAAAGCCCGCACTTCCTCTTCTGCAGTTCTACCATCTATCTCCCCCGACCCCAGTCAGGCCAGGCAGAGGAACCGCTCCGCTTCCTCCTCGGAAAAGGGCCATAGTCACTGGCCGGGCACAGACTCTGCGCACGGACAATTCCAGCCAAAACCAAGGAGGCAATGCCAATCAAAGCTGACAGTAATGAGCTATCCTGACCAAGGGCCAGGCAGGGTCCCTGAACACTGGGCAGGGGCCTCCCCACAAGTGCCTGCTTAGGAAGGCTGTCTGGCCCACCTCAGCAGCCCCCCAAGCTGATTGAGTTTCTTCATTTACACCTCACTGGGAAAGAAGGAAGGGAGGCTTGCCTTGGCAGCTTTGAAGACTTAATTAACAAAGTAATTAATTAACAAAGTAACTAATTAACAAATTAATTACTGCCACATGAGACTGCAGGACTGGTTCCTTTTTTCCCATTTTAAACAAAGGAAGAGATTCATGCCCTGCTCCTTCCTCCTCTCCAACAGGTCCTTTCCTCCTGAAATGTGCCTCAATGGGGAGAGTTCTGTCCCTGACAAGGGAATCCCTTCGGCCATCTCTGCCATTCTTCCTGCCGCCACCACCCCCGCCCCCCGGTGTCCCTTTCTGAGCAGAAACCCAGCTCTCAGCTACAGAGAAGACATCCCTGTGAGAAGTTTCAAGATGAAGATCAGCCTATTCTCTTTTGGGATGTCCCTGGACCAGAAGCCCACCTTTCCCACGCCTTCAGGAATGAACAAGAGGGCAAATGGGGACAGTGTCTATCAGACAGCAAGAACATTTCTGGACCACTCTCTCCATTCCTCGGCTCGACCCACCACGGACCCCCAAGAACAAAGAGCTTACTGTATTCTGTCGTTAGTCTCCCAGGCATCCAGAATCCTCTGCACCAAGCAGCACTTCTGGAACAGCTGGAGAAGAAAGAGCAGGACAAGGATGTCAGCCACGTGGCATAGGGGGCCCCTCACCACAAGGCAGACACAGCGGTGGGAAGGACGGAGTCTCTGGCTGATCCTGTCCACACTCTTAAGGACTTGTTGAGCAAGAGAGCCTGAGCCCACCTTCACGATGGGTACAGCCTTCTTCCCCTCTCTAAGGCCCTCTGATCTTGGCCAGCACAGGCCACAAATCTGGCAACACTCCCACCTTCGCTTGTGTCTTCTCCCACTCATGCGTCCTTCTACACAACTTGGCTGCACAAGGTCAAGCATGACCGTTCACAGAGAAAAGAAGCAGCAGCCACCGCCAGCTCCCTGCTAATCTTCCTCTTGCTTTGACACAGCAAAGCACGAGGGAAGCACCGGTAAACACAGAGGCCCCCCACCGGGATGAGGAGCCAGAATACAGGCGTGTGAGTAGGTAAATCAGAGAAGAACTGCAGAGCTGGCCGGAGATCCAGAGCGCGAGCCGTCTCAATGGAAGGTGCCTAGCCCTTGCCTGAAGCCATCAGAGGGAGAAGAGCCCACCCAGACCACTTGCATCATTGTGCAATTGCTCTTACTGAAATCTCCAGAGATTACAGCCTTTTCTACTGCAGATCCTCCCAAAGCTGGGATTTTAATTAGCATCCCATTTTCTGGAGGAGGCACTACCAAAGGGCTGCGCTGGAGAAGGCTGGAGCAACAGTACAGTCGCCTCTCGGGAAGGTCTGTGCTGAACTCGCCACCAGGGATCAGGAAGCATCAAATGTTTCCCTCGATTTGGGAAAGTGGGAGCAGGCCTCCAGATGGGAAAGGAAGAATGGCCCCGGCAAGTCCGGCGGAGGCCACAAGTGGCCCCAGGGATCCACCAGCTGCTCAACAACCTACTGGTCCCTCAGAGCTTCTTTCTCACTCCTAACCCCTCAGGACCACAGGCTCAACCATTTCTCATTTCAGGCTCTGCAACAGTCATTTTGCACCCCTGCAGCAACCCTCCGGCCTGAAGAACTGGCACTCCTGTAGCTCTTACCTCCCTTCCTTGTGGTATTATGCGGCAAGGAAAGAGGCAGCACAAAAAATTCCATGCTCCAAAAGAGCACTCTGGAACAAGACTCGCAAGAGAAGGGAATGTGTAGCTGAGGTGCAAGGGTGACTGGTTTGGGAGAGGGATCACTAGCAATCCCCAGTCTTCCTCTGCCCCATTCTCTTCTGCCCGTCATCTACTGTTGCCTCAAATGATATTAGCAGCATACCAACCAGATGCTTTAAAATGACCGAAGGGCAGGCAGAGCCCAGACTCCTTGCTGCTCCTGCTGCCACAATTAGCTTCCCTTCCTCACCATGGCCACTGGGATGGAGGTGGGAAGACCCTGACCATGTGCAGA
The DNA here is from genome assembly GCA_948474755.1 of Ctenosaura bakeri. Lineage (NCBI taxonomy): Eukaryota > Metazoa > Chordata > Lepidosauria > Squamata > Iguanidae > Ctenosaura > Ctenosaura bakeri. The sequence continues at coordinate 78,327 of CAOLHI010002486.1, read as the reverse complement.
GGTCACATTTCATGGCTTTGGCCACAGCAGCACACTGGTTGCCTCACCACAAATCCCAAAGGAACAAGATGGGGGGTGGAGGAGGAATGCTCTCTCCTTCCCAGGCTGGCCCACAGGCACTGTGCCTTGTGAGCTGCTGCCTCCAGGTGGCCCTGGTGGCTCCCCCACACACCTCTCCCCTCAAGGCCCCCATAGAGTAACAGTAAGCCTCCTCACATGAGTCACCATGATGTTCTTAGGGCAGCAATTGTTCTTTGGCACCTCAGAGTCCCCTGAGGCTGGGTTCCCCTCCGTCCCATCCTTCTTTTCCGTGTCACTCGGTGCTGGCTGGCTAGCATGTGCTGAGCGGACCAGAATAGCTGCAATACACAACTCCACTTGGAAATGCAGGAAGTTATTCCATGTGTATTTGAAAAACAAGTCCTGAAACAGAGACAAAGAACAGCAGTAACACTCACTCTGGACAGCCTCTCTCCTCTCCCAGTTCTTTTCTAAAGATCCGGGTTGGGGGAAGAACTGTTGGGCCTCAGGCCTCCCCACGGAGACCGCCTGCCTTCAGGAAAGAAGCTGCCAGCAGTTGGGCTCCCCTTCCCTGCATGACCCCTGCCTCTGCCCCTGCTCACCAGCAGCAGGTCCATGGTGTTGAGCCGGCAGAGCTCCTGGTTGATGCTGGGCGTATTGGTGTGCAGAAGGGCAGCGATCAAGCGGGCGCCATGAAGACGGGCGTTCCCCAACGGCTCTTCCAAGACCCCAATGGTTGTCAGGATGGAGGCTGCCTGTCACCAGAAGCAGGAAAGGATGCTGAAGCCCAAAGGGCCCTCCCTACCCAGTGCAGCTGCTGCTGAGCAACGCCCCCTCACACACCAATGGAGGGTTGGGACTGACTTGGGCAGATCCTGCCTGTTGGCTTGTCTGCCAGCAAACGTGGCAGCCGGTTAACCTGGGCAGTTATGTTCCACGGGGTGCTTTCAAGGGAGCCAAGTGTGCCAACTACCCACACAAAGACACAAAGCTCACCCCGATTTCTGCTGGCCCCACTCATGAAAAGAAGGAAAGCAAGGAGGTGGTGCTCAGAGGAAGAGGCGGAAGTTGTGGACCAGCCACGTGCAATCCCGGGTAGGCGGGCAGAGTCCCCGTACCTTAGGCGGGTGGAGCAGCAGCTGGTGGAAGTCGCTCAGCCATGGCTCGATGCCACACAGAATGCCACTACTGACAGTGTAAGACCTCTCGAATCCCTGAGAGAAGGAGTCCACCAGGCCTTCCGTACTGTGGACAAAAAGACATGCCTCCATCAAGACAGGAAGCTGAGCAGGCAGGACCAACCGGGCTGCCTCATGGGTCCAACACCAGGCTGTGCCCCGCGAGGGAACTCTCAAGCTCACAGTCGTTATCACTGCTTGTGAGTTTAAACAACTCCTTCCAAAGGGCTGTGCACCCCTCCGAATACAGTGGGAACTGGGGAGGGGACACGTGGGTGAGTTTGCGAAGGCACCCAGTGGCTCCTCCAAGGCTGACATGTTTATTTCTGCAAGGGCCTTCACTGATCCCCACCCAACTCTATCGAGGTCTCCATCAGCCCCCTCCATGCCGCCCTCTATCTGAAGAAATGGACAGACACGCATGGAAGTTCCTGCGGAAATAAAACTGGTAGCCTCCAAGGAGCCACTGGGTGCCTTCACCACCACCCCTTTCTGATTTTATGCTGAAACAGAGACTAATGCCACTATTTCTTTGAAAAATGCTTCTTAAAAAAGTCACCACTGGGCAGAACAGAAACAAGTGTAAATCACAGTACCAATAAAACCCATCAAAACCAGCACAGCTGGACCTGTGTAAGAGAAGTCAGCTACAAATCAAGTTGAAGCAGTTCCAGAAAAGGCAAAAAAGACTATATCTGCCTAGTACAAAACTGAGCTGGGGGCCAGAAATGCTTCCCTCACGTGGATGGGTGGGCGAACATTCGGCAGAGGGGCCACACTCCCAGGGAGCCAGGAGGGCACAGGTGGGAAGCAGGGGGCTCAGGCAAGCAGGGACTCCTCTAAGCACTTGCCTCCCTCATGAGTCAGAGCTGATGCAGACACAGCAACCAGAAATGAAGGAACCGCAGCCACGAAGAAATTCTAACTCTTCAAAACCACAGAGAGAACAAAGTTTCTTATGGCTGATCCCAGTTTACAGTCCTGCAGATACGCTCTCTCTGCTCACTGAAGTCTGGCATAGCGGAATGAGCATTGGACTAGGACCCTGGATACCGGGGTTCGAATCCCCACTCAGTAATGGAAAACCCTGGGCAAGTCATTCTCTATCAGCTTCTGAACAAGGCAAAGGCAAACTCCCTCTGAACAAATCTTGCTGAGATAATACTGTGAGTCAGAAATGACTTGAAGGTGTACAATAACAAGACACGCAGGCAATAACGAGATGAAGGCAGAAGGACGAAAAATCCAAGAGCTGCCCATTCCCCAAGGACCCCTCCACCCTCTCATCAAAAGCAAGGCTTCCAGAAACACTTAGCCAAGAAAAGACACAATGCTCAGAGAATGTTCCAGGAACGGAAGAGGCAGATTCCTTGGCGTGATTTCCAACATATAACCATGTGAAGGCCCCCTCCACCAAGCCGGGCTGACTCTGGGTCTGAGAGCCCAGAGTCATTTATTCCTGGTGGCAACAGGGAGCCATTCTCCAAGGTCTTGGTGAAAAACTGGGTGCATGTGGGGGGAGGGTTTCTCCCAGCCCAGTCAGTTGCAGCCCTTTCACAAGAAATGCCATGATGCATGGAATTTGACACCTTATGAAGGCAGAGAAGGACCTTCACGGCTGTGGCCTGTTTCCCTCTTAAAACAAAGTATTATTTTTACCAAGCTGGAATTAGTATTTCTACTCACCAAGCAAGCCCCTCTCCACACCCACTTTTGGCATCTCTGTGAATTCACACTTCATCCCCAGGGCCTTTCTCCAGGTCCACCTGGAGTGCTTGTTGGGCAAGTGTTAGTCTCACTCAGCCCCATTCCTGAAGCCCCCATGAGGGCCCCAGTAGAAGGGGCCAGGCAGCCTCCCTACTCCTTAGGCCAAAGGCCCAGGGGCCCCAGCAGTACCTGCCTGCAATCTGCCTCTGGACAAACCATGGGCTGGGAGAGGCATCCAGATCTCACACAACCTGCCTCATGGAAGAACAGGTTGCTTACCTGCAACTGTGTTTCTTCGAGTGGCCATCTGTACACTCAAACATACCTGCACAGCCTCCCCTTTTTCAGGTCCCCTCATTGGTGGACTTCGAAACTAAGGAGAAACCGCTAACTTGGCGGGACCGAGCATGCTCAGTACCAAACAGGGGAGGGATTCCTGCCAAGATGCTCAGCCCTGGAACTTTCCGAAATCGCAACTGTGCATGTGCGAAGATCTCATTGTGTGAGAACACTGTGTGTTCTTCTTCTTCGTGGTTTCTGTGCCTCACACAATGGGACATTAAGTAGCTTACTGCTAGATGGTGGGTCAGGTCCTAGATGATGGAGGACAGCACTGCATGAACAAAGCAAGCATCACGTCAGGCTCTACAGTCCAAGTGGTAGTGCTGGATGAATGTCAAAGGTTGTGTCCACATAGCCACTTGACAGAGTTCCTTCAGGAGAGTTGCTGAGGAGGCCATAGCCCAAGTCGAGTGGGTATGAAGAGATGAGGGGAGTGGTTGTTTCACAAGTTCGTAAGAGGGGCGAAATGTTTCCACAACCCATTTGGAAAAATGCTGAGTAGAGACTTTGTCGCCTTTCCGTCTTCCTCTGTAGCACACAAAAAAATTGAGTGAGGCGAAAAGAAAAGGTTAGTTCTGGATAGAAGGCAAGCACCTGGCGGACATCCAACCAGTAGAGGAAGCGCTCAAGAAGCGTGGATGGGTCAGGACAAAAAGTTGGAAGGATTATATCCTGGTTCAAGTGGAATTCAGAGACGATCTTAGGAAGAAAGGACAGATCTGGACGGAGAACTACCTTGTCCTTATGGAATACTGGGAAGGGTTCATCCGCACGTAGTGCAGTCAGTTCTCCTGCCTTCCTGGCTGATGTAATGGCCACAAGGAATGCTGTCTTCAGAGTAAGGATGTGGTCATCTGATGTGGCCAGGGGTTCAAGTGGCTGGCGCATGAGTTGGGAAAGGACCAAAGATAATGACCAAGGAGGTGCTTTTTCTGGAACTGCTTCAACTTGATTTGTAGCTGGCTTCTCTTACATGGGTCCAGCTGCTCGAGTTTTGATGAGTTTTATTGGTGCTGCGATTTTCACTTGTTTCTGTTCTTCCAAGTGATGACCTTTTTAAAAATGGAGAGATAGGACGGTAGAGATGATGAAGGCCTTTAAGGAACTGTTTGACTGTAGGGGTCCTAAAAATAAGGGAAAGTTGCGAGGCTGGTAAATGACAATGTCAGAGAGGTAGACCTTGAGAGAAAACAAGGCCAGCCCTTGTGCCTTGAGAGAAGGGAGCAAATGCAGGACAGTTGATAAGGAGTCAGGGGAAAAAAATTCAGACTGAGTGTCTGTGAAGGCAGTAAACTTGTTCCACTTGTATTCATAGGACCTGCTCGTAAACTCTTTCCTAGAGGCCATGAGGACCACCAGAATGCCAGGGGAGTCTAGAATGTTATTCTCCAGGCACGTAGGTGGAGGCGAGGGAGGGCCAGGTGAAGCACCCAACTGTCTGAGTGAGAGAGGAAGTCTTCCTGCACACTCCAGAGAGACATTTGATGGCCCTGGAAGATGGTGAGGAGGTGGCCGAACCAATGCTGCCTTGGCCAGTAAGGGGCTACGAGAATAGGGTCTGCCTGGTCCGTAGCACTCGGTCGAAGAGTGGAAATGGGGAGAAGATGTAAAGCACTCCCTTGTTCCACAAAAACTGAAACATGTCTCCAAGAGAGTGATGTTCTATGCCAGCTCTGGAGCAGTAGCGAGAACACTTCTTGTTCTTGTGGGTGGAAGACAGGTCGACGGATACAGTGCCCCAGCAGGATACTATCTGGTGAAAGGCCATACTGGATAGGGGCGACTCGTGATGGCAAGCCATGTCCCTGCTCAGCGTGTCTGCTGTAGCATTGTCTTGCCCCACCAGGTGTCCTGCTATTGGGTGGATCCCTAATGAAACACATTAGCCCCAGATACATAACACGAGGTGGAGGAATAAGGACAAGTGAGTGTCTCCCTGGTGGTTTATATAGCAGACTGCTGTGGGGTTGTCAGACAACACCTGCATTGTTCACCCAAGGAGTTTCTGAAAGGTCCAGAGAGCTTTGAAGATTGCTAGAAGCTCCAGAGTAAATGTTTCTCCAGTCCAGTTCAGTGACCCTAGACTGAGAGCTGATTGCAGTGGGCTCCCCAGCCAAGGAGGGATGCGTCGATGGTGACAGTGATGGACAGATGGGGTTCAGTGAATGGCATTCCTGAGAGTAGATGTGGGGCAACAGCCACCAGCGGAGAGAGTCCTTGATCGGACATGGGATGTAAAACCTCTGACGCTGATCGTCAAGAAGGGGATTGAAATGTCTGAGAAACCAGTGTTGCAGGGGGCAGGCACGAGGACGAGACAGGTAAGTGACGGAAGTCATGGCCACCATGTAACCAAGGAGCTGTTGCGTTTGGTGAGCGGAGGTGGAGCGACTGTGAAGGATCGTGGAGACGGATCGGCACAGGACCTTCACATGCTTTACAGGCAGGAATGTCATTGCAAAAGCAGAGTCCAAGACAGCCCCAATGAAGTCGAGGGTACGAGTAGGTTCCAAGTGAGATTTTTTGGGACTAGCCCTGAAGCTGAGATCGGAGAGTAAAGAAAGGGTGAGATGAATGCCTCTGTATAGTTTCTGCCTGCAGGACGCCACCAACAGCCAATCATTGAGGTAAGGGTACACCATCACATGCTTCGTACGGAGGAAAGGCACCACAATGGCCAGGCACTTAGTGAAAATCCTGGGAGCTGTGGACAGGCCGCAGGGAAGCACTTTGTATTGGTAACATGTATGTTCGACCACAAAGCGTAGATACCTCCTGTGTTGAGAGCGATTAGCAATATGGAAGTAAATGTCTTGTAGATCTTTGGATGTGAACCAGTCCCATTGCTTGAGGAGAGGGATGATGGAGGCCAGAGTGACTATCTTGAACGTCTGAGGTGAGAGGAAGGAGCTGACCACCCAGAGGTCCAAAATGGGTCGAAGAGTGCCATCTCTCTTCCGAACAGTGAAGTACGGGGAGAAAAAACCAGTGTGTTCGGCAGAAGGGGGCAACTTTTCTATGGCCACTTTATGAAGAAGTGTAGCTATCTCCTCGAGAAGAGAGGAACTGGAAGGTGCGGAATAGAAGACACCAACAGGAAGAGTATTTACAAATTCGATGGCGTAACCAAGATACACAATAGTTAGCACCCAGGTGTCCGAAGTGATGGTGCGCCAGGTGTTGAAGTGGTGAGAAAGGTTTGGGGCTTGGAAGACAGGCGGTCTGAAAGACGAAAGGTTGGTAGAGGTGGTGACCTGTGAGAGGAGTCAAAATCTAGACTTAGCAATAGAAAGCAATAGAAGAAGATTTCTTAGAAGAAGCTTGCCGTTGTCTGAAAGAAAGATGAGATGAAGAGGCCAGAGCAGAAGACTGTTGAGAGGACTGCCATGGAGCCGAGATCTGTAAGAGTAAGAAGTGTGTCTTCATGATGAGCAGAATGAATGCGGCCTTCTAGCCTGAAATGAAGGATGGAGTCCCATCTTCTCTGCCGTGAGACGAGCCTTCATGAGGTGGTCCATGGCGTCATCCGTAGTAGAGTGGAAGAGGCCCTGGCCATTGAAGGGAAGATCTTCAATTCTCTTCTGATTGTCCTCTGTCAAGCAATAGCATTTTTTTTTATTTCTATACCGCTTATCAACTGAGTGTTATCTAAGCGGTTTACAATGTATTTTAGCTAATTGCCCCCAACAAGCTGGGTACTCATTTTACCGACCTACGGAAGGATGGAAGGCTGAGTCAACCTTGGAGCCGGGCAGGATTGAACTCACAACCTTGTGGTTGCAGTACTAGCATTTAACCACTGCGCCACCAGGGCGCAGCCATGCAAAGCAACAGAGAACAATCGCACCCACCATGACCCACACTGAACCTTCTAAGGGATGTCAGGAAGATTTGACCTGTTGATTGGTAAGCGTCACCAATTCATTGTAGAATTGGACAGCCATGGCCTAGTGGTCATTGGGAAGATGAGAGATTAAGGAAAGCATTCTGTCCCAGATGTTTTGCTGATACACCGCTAAGCAGCCTTGAGTATTTGAGATCCTGGCGATCAGGGAGGAAGCAGAGTAGAAACAGCGGCCAAAAATGTCTAGATGTCCCTTGCGATCAGGGGGAGCCATGTGAGCTTTTTTACCTCCCTTAGTCTGAGAGGACTCGAAGATAGAGTTGGGAGTAGGGTGATTAAATAGGAATTCCACATCCTTGTGTTGTGTCCAGTAAAAGTATTCCAAGTGATGAGGAACGGGTTGAAAAGAAGCCGGATGAACCCAAAGATGCTTAATGACTTCGTATAGAGCCGGTAAAAAGAGAATCGGTGCCATCGTAGCAGGACAGGAGTCAACATAACGGAAGACTGGATGCTGGAGAATAAGAGAGGATCCAGAAATATCAAGGCCTAAACCATTGGCCATCCTGATGAGGATATCAACTGTTTGACATCCTTGGGTGCTGTATCCAGAGTTGGTTCTCCAAAAGTAAGTGGGGAGGAAGAAGGATGTCGACAAGCTGGAACGTGTCCACAGGAGGGTGACCAAAATGGTGAAGGGTCTGGAAGCCATGCCTTATGAAGAACAACTTAGGGAGCTGGGTAAGTTTAGCCTGCAGAAGAGAAGGTTAAGAGGGGACATGATAGCCATGTTTAAATATTTGAAGGGATGTCATGTTGAGGAGGGAGCAGTCTTGCTCTCTGCCGCTCCAGAGACCAGGACAAGGAGCAATGGATTCAAGCTGCAGGAAAGGAGATTCCATTTGAATCTCAGGAAGAACTTCCTGAGCGTCAGAGCTGTCTGGCAGTGGAATATGCTGCCTCGGAGTGTGGGAGAGTCTCCTTCTTTGGAGGTTTTTAAGGAGAAGCTGGGTGGCCATCTGTTGGGAATGCTTTGATGGGTGTTCCTGCATAGCAGGTGGCTGGACTTGATGGCCCCTGGAGTCTCTTCCAACTCTATGATCCTATGATTCTGTGAAAACTGTGTGATGGAGGAGTCAGAAGAGTCATCAGCAGAATCATAAGAGGCAGACGATGATGAAGTTGGAGACAGACGAGGTTCCTGAACAGTTGGATGCATACAGGATGGGGTCGGTACTTATGTCGGTACCCAGGCTGCTACCGAAGTCAGAACTGATGAGATCAGGAGGATGGCCGGTATCGGGCCCCAAGACTGCATCAGAAGTGGCAGAGTCGAAGCGGGCAGGGGCACAGGACCCCACGAGTTCCTTGAGTGGAGGCTGAGACACTGTAACTGTCACTGACGGTGGTGGAGAGATGGTGTGGGATTGAGAGGCGCGATCTCAAGACTGGCGGTGAGACCGAGGTGATGGAGAACACCGATAGTAGTCAGAATGGGATCAAGAACGGTACTGAGAAGAACAGTACTGAGATCAGTGCTCGTAGTGTGGCCGAGAGGGAGAGTGCGACAGCGACCTCAAGCGGCGAGGCCTGTGAGGAGACCGACAACAAACATCGGGATGGTAGCGGTCGCAATACACTGACGAGTAGGAATAGTAGGAGCTGGGCTGTTCCCTCCATGAATGCTCATGACCGCAACCAGCTATATAGGAAGCGCGGGAACGCAGTGTCATAGAAACTGCAATGACAGCAATCGTGGCAGTGAGGTGACCTACCCTGGTCCCTGAGGCTGACAGCAGACCACACTAGGTCAGGACCGGTCTCTAGAGGTAGGCCAGGGAACATCCAGAGTCGGTGGGCGATCCGTGTCAGGATGGCGAGAGGCCACAGCAGGAGGAGGCAAATTGTGTGTATGTCTCTGACCGAGTTGATCCCTTGGCAAGGGAGGAGAGGCGGCCAGAGAGGGTAGGCATTCCTGGCCCAAAGTAGGATCCGTCTATACCGGTGAGAGTAGTACGGGGTGTTGGAGAGCCCCCAGAGCCGGAGAGAGAACGAGGGCCTGCCTCTCCTCCAATGTGGCCGGTTGAGGTTGAATCTGTTTCAGTGGCGGAGTGGGTAGAGGCCAAAGAGAAACAGCTTTGGAGGTCGACAGGCGAGCAGCAGGGGAAGGAAGGCGATGTTCTTCCTTCTTCTTCTTTTTTTTTTGGAGTCACCGAGGAGTGGCTTGAAAAGACCTGTTTTCTCTCGGCTACAGTAGGAACAGTCCAAGGCTGTTGGGTCAAGGTTGCCTGAGAAGTAGAGGAGGTGAACGTGGCATCCGCAGAGGTGGAAGACTGAGGTACCACCAGCATCTCAGGGAGCTTCAGAATCCTCAGGAGAGAAGCGATGGGTGGCAAAGCCAAAGAGGAGGCCAATGTCAATACAGAGTATGTTGGTACTGAGGCAGAAGTTGGTACCAAGAGCAGTCGGTAAAGATGGAGATTTCGATACCAACAGGCCTTGGGCTGGATGGATCGAAACCAAAGCGGTAAACAGCGCCGTGTTGGAGGCTGTTTGATCCTTCAAACGAAGAGCCTGCTCCCAACAATAGGATTTCAAACAGGACAGCATGTTCTTTAAAGTTTGTGAGGTAAACTCCTTGCAAACAGAACAGGCCCATACATTATGGGCCTCTCTGAGGCAGAACACACACTCCGAATGAGCGTCGGAAAGCAAAACCTTGCGGCCGCAAGATACACAAAGTTTGAGGAGTATAGAAAACATAACAAGAAGAAGGGATTCTAAGAATTCTCCTTAAGAAACAAAGGAAAAAATCAATCCAAGAGGAAGGAATGCTGCTCAGCAGAAGCCTTCTGAGCTGCTAACTGGTCAGCAGATGAAAAGAAACTAAGAAGAAACCGCTAGCTTGGTGGGACTGAGCATGCTCAGTACCGAACGGGGGAAGGGTTCCTGCCAAGTTGCTCAGCTCTGGAACTTTCTGAAATAATATCTGCACATGTGCGAAGACCCTATTGTGTGAGGCACAGAGACCACAAAGAAGAACCGCAGAATCCCAGAGACGGGGCCTTGTGAGCTTCGGGCGCAGCCTCCAACTCAATGCAGAATCTCCTGCCAGAGCATCTCTGTCAGCAGGGAGATGCCCAGCCTCTCTTTAGAGACATCCAGGGAAGACGATCCCACCACCTCTTTGGACAGTTGTTCCAGTCTGGAATTGCACATACTGTCAAGAATTTCCTTTCAACGTTCAATCGAAATGTGCTCTCCTGTTACTTAAAACTATCAAACCTACTTCAACCCTCTGAGGCAGCAAAGAACATGCCAACCCTCTCCTCTCTGGGACAGCCACTGAAGTACAGTCCTCCTTCTACATTCACGGGTGTGACCTTTACACATTTTGTTATTGGTGAGGCATGTACTTGCCTGTCCCCTATGCCCATTTATCTCCTCCCATCCCCTTGCATTCCTCACCCTAGGTTTGCCAAGCTTGTGTTTAAAATGGATATTTTTTTCTTTTCGGTGAGCAAAGTCCCCCTCCCACTGTTCTCTCTTCTATGTGGCTGCACTTTCTGCTGGTGTAACAGCTGTTGATTGGTCGGGTGCTCTCTTTGCTCCTACCTGTCCCTTTTCAAGATGGCCACCAGAAGTAACTAGAAGGGAAGAACTGTGCTCTTCAAAGAGAAAGTACCAATAAGCCCTTTACTGTGCCTTTTTTATCCCTTGCTCCCCCAACCCTGGGGCCATAGACAAAGGAACAGGAGAGGAGAGCTCTGAAGGAGAATTGTGGGGAGGAAAATTATTTGTGATTTTTCCACTTTTGTGAGAGTTCTGTGCCCCTCACCTTCACCAACGCGGAAGAGGACCATCATGTCACCCCTCAGTCTTCTCTTCACCAAGCTGTATATTCCTCAATCTCTCCTATGTTTTGTTCTCCGTATCCCTGGTCATTCTTGTTGCCCTTCTCTGAACCTACTCCAGTCTGTCTATATCTTTCTTACAATAAGGCACCCAGAAATTAACACACCCTTTAACCCCCCTTCGCATAACCCCCACCAGCAAAATCCAAGGGGCCACGGTACAGCTGCTGGACTCACCCAGAACGCCTGGGCTCCAATAAGGTCAAGAGGGCTTGAGTTCCACTCACGATGCAGCTCTCTGTCCTCTCACCGTCAAACATGTTCCTCAGAAGCTGCTCCACACACTCCTGCCTGGCAAGACCAAGAGAGGGTAAGGGCTGCAGCCTGGGAGGTGCCTGGTCCAGAAAGGAGCAGCGTACTGCCCAGGGATCCCTCCCGTGAGGGTCACAGCCACCCAGGAGGATGGAACCACTGCCACCTCTCCACAACAGGACAGCCCCGAGCAGGAGGCAACACAGAATCCTCTCTCAACAGCGCGTCTACTGCACATTATTACTGTGCCCGCCACCTCCTCCATGTCTGGGTCCCAATCACCTTTTTCCAGGCAGCGGGTTCCATTTGCTTTCACTCCACCTTTTCCTCTAAGATTTTGAGGTGAGGGACATGGACCTTTCTCTTCACTTTTGCCACCTCTGTGAAGCTGAGAGTTTGACAGCTCCAAAGCAGAGGAGGAATGCCTGTTCCTAGAACCAGCCCAGCCCCAAATGTCTCTGCTCTACTCTGTTCATTCTACTCTACCCCATCCTATCCTGTTACTCAGTTTACCCCCCTCTGCCCTGCCTTTTCTCCAAGACTGGCATTCAAGTCAATTTACAAAATAAAAAGACTTACAGGTAAAAACACCTGTAGCCAAAAACAAACAAAAAGGAGCAATTAACACAATCCAAAACTGTCTATAGCATTGGAATCATAGAAATGTAGAGTTGGAAGAGACCACAGGGGCCATCCAGTCCAACCCCCTGCCATGCAGGAAAACCGTTTAAGAGTTTCATTTGAAAGCAAAAAAATAAATGTACCACAGGAAACAACCAGTTCCCAAAAAACTGTTGGAATCAAAACGAATTCTTTGCTGCTGACAGGAGGACAGCAAGGAGAGAATTGGCTGGCCAGTTTCCCTCTAAAGAGAGCTTCCAAGCCTCAGAGCAGCAGCCCTGCCACCACCCTCCTGCCCTCAAAGTGCCACCAACAGAGAGGCCACCCCCTCTGCCATCTCCAGCCCCCTCAGCACCTCTGCTCTCAGCTTGCCACCCAAGGCAGAAATACCTCAGTTCCCTTAGCAGAAGAGGAGATCATCCACTGTTGCAGTGGTCAGTTGAGGCTGCCCTTATTGCCCCCCACCCCCAACGAGACTTTTGGGCAGTTGGGCCAGCCCTTGGCTCTGGTCACTTACGACTCTAGCACCGTCAGGAGAGGATCAGCCTCAGAGGTCTCCTGGAGCTGGCTGCTCTGGTCCCTGCTGAGCCGGATGATATCACACAAGGTCTGGGAAGCGTTGGACTGTCGCTGCGAAGGAGGAGGAACAGAATGAGAGTCAGTTATGGCCAAAGCCCCCTGAGCCCCTACCAGCTCAGCCAGCACCCTGGCTCTCCTGATGCCCAGCCTCGTGAGCTGGGCTGGCCCACCACCCCACTCAATTCTCCCTCCTTTGTGGGCTCCCTGGAGTCTCAGCCCCAGAGACAGCTCCCCTCAAGCTCCACGTAAAGTCCTTCTTGCTTCCTCCTCGTGGGGTGGGGCAGCCTACAGATGGGCTTGTCATTGCCCTTACTCCTTCCTAAGCCCTCAGCATGAGGGTCCAACCCAACTACTCCCTGAGCCCTGGCTTTCCTAACATCCAAGGGAACCTTCCATTCCTGTCTTCCCCACTCACGTGCTCTCATCTGCAGGAGGGGGGAGCACAGGCAGGCGGGGGCCGGGATGGTCAGGCTAGGCAGCCCCGGAACTACTTAGCAGCCTTCAGCAGTGGCAACAAAAGGGTCTGTATCTGAAGAACTGCAAAGAGGCAGCGAGGGGAAGAGAAGAGGCCCTCCCCTTCCACGTGCACACACACGCAGCACCCTCTCGTTCCCATGCAGTGAAAGCAACCTGCCAGACTGCCATACAAGGCTGTCAACAGGACCAGCACTCACGTCCTCATCCTGGCTGGGGTGGATCAGGCCCACGAGTCTCTGGATGACCTTTGCTTCATTCAGCCACTGACAGAACAAAAAGGGGGGAACAAGCCAGGGTTAGCGATTCCACCCTACAGATGTCACCAAGCTGAGGGGGAGGAAGCCGACTGGAGAGAGGCGGGCCCTTCTGGCATTCAGGTCCTGGATTCCCTGACCACCCGGCCAGAGATCCTTTGACTCAAGGAAAGGAACACCTCCCCACGCCCTGGCATCCAGAGGCCACACACGGAAGGCTCGCATAAGCTGCAGAAAAGAAACTCCTGGCCACTCATCCCAAGGAACCAGAAATGACCAAAAGCTCTCCAGCCCTCACATCCCATCCCATCCTCAAAGGCAGCAATCAAGGCAGAACCAGCCAGGGAAGATAATCACGCTTCAGCTATAAGCCACCGGGCACCCCAACTCCAACCTAATCAGGCCCTCTCACAGCCCACCAAAGCAATATGGATGGGCGCAAGCACAGCAGGCCTTCTGAAACGCAAAACGGATGGAATGGGGGCGGAGGCCAGTTTTAAAAAGATGGGAGGGCGAGTCCCCATGGAGTGAGGATTCCGGTGCAATGAATGGGATGACAAGTAGTAACGGCAGCTGGCCAATCAGGCCTCACACAGGCCAACCCTGCCCAGTATGCCCAGCACAAGAGTCAGCGCAGAAACAGTCTTGCTCAGCTTCTCTTCCTGCTGCCTCTCCCAGTCGCAAGCAAACAACTGAGCCCCAAGGGACAACGTGGCTCTGCCAGGCCAGGGACAGTTGTGCGGAACCATGGGAGGCTCACGTTTAGGACGTCCTGGCGCAGCTGGGCAGGCTCCACGCAGCTGACAAGTCGCAGAAGAAGGTCCATCATGGCAGACGTGTTAATGTGCTTCAGTACAAGGTCGAGAAATTGCTCCTTCCTCCTCAAAAACGCTATCACCTTAAAAGAAAAGCTGCAGTTTCAGCATTTCTGATCGTTTCAATAAACTTAAAAATATACAAAGAATCGCTAAACCAAAAGAGATCCCAGTACAGCATACAAACTATTAAAAACACAATAACAATAATCTTTAAAAGAATTTTTTTTTTAGAAAACGCTACTCAGCCCATAGAGAAACAAGTCCATAATAAAAACAAGTTAAAATGTGAAATGCCTGAGCAAAAAAAAGACTGTTCCTGATTTGACACCACAAAGATAGCAAGATTTCTGCAAATCGCTTTGGGGTGGGGTGGGAGAATTCTTCCCACACAGTTTACTCTCGCTCTCCCGGAGTCACCCTTCTTCATGGGACCCTCATTGATGGGCAGAGAATAGAGGAAAGCAGCTAGCAGGACTCCCACACTCAGGGGAGACAGAAAACACCCAGAAAATTATACCACAAGGAAGGGAGGAGTCACTGGAGGCCAGGGAGCAGGACTACCCACCTGCTCTGTCTTTCTGGCTATGAGGTTGCCAATGGTCTTGCTGAAGAAACTGGCTAACAATGGGTTCAGGGGTGGCTCATGGTCCAGGAAGTCATAGAGGATACTCAGTAAGACCTCATCTCCTCCAAGTCTGTCATTGATCTGTGGCACGTCAGAGGTGAGCAGTTCACAGGCTGTATTGGGGTACCTGTGGGACAGAAACAGAGCTGGAAGAAAGCAGGGGGAAGTCAAGGGAACCACAGGGCCACGGCTGCCAGCAAGCCCCAAGAGACAGAGGGAGTCACCTGTGGGGGCGATCTGGCCAAGCCTGTAGCTGGAAACAACTCCCTACTCACTCGGCCAAAGGCAGGTTGGCAATTCCAGGATGCCAGTCTCAGGGCGCTCTGAAGGAGCAGCCCCCAAGCCCAGCCTCTGTGAAACAAGCAAGCCACACCTTCCCGCGTGAACTCGTCCTAAAAGAAAACTTGTCCCTTGAGTATCATGGCAGTTCCTGCGGGTCTCCCAGGAGAGGGACCACCCCTGTTCCTTATGGCTGTAGCCTCTCATATGCCACAGGCATCCCGGGTCTCGCCTCCAGGGACCAGGTCACCTCCACACCACCCTTCAGCAGCACCTGGCAGGGAATACGGTGCCACAGAACTCCAAGCCCGCACAAAGACCTGCCAGCGTTGGAAGGGTGGACCTATTGGCCCCTGAGGGAGGCTGCCAACCTCTGTTTGCTCCCACAACAGGACAGGAGCAGCCTGATTCACCGAGCCCCCCAACTACTCCATGCCCAGCCACCCACCATCAGGGCCACCAAGTCTTTGGCTAGCCAGAAGCCAGGTACCCACTTGAAGCGGACCCTCTCATCCATGTCCAGCGGGGGCTCGTGAGTGATGAGGTGGACCAGCTCCTCCATGCAGTGCTGCTGGCATAGGAAGTCCACCAGCTTGCGGTTTTGCGCTTTGCACTCCTGGAGGAGGTCATCTTCGTCCATCAACTCCTGCAGAGTTACATCCTCCTTCTCCAGCAGCTTGTCAACATGTGAAGTGGCGTTCAAGTCAAATTTCCAGAACATGATGAGAGAGCCCAACTGCTGCAATGAGGGGCACGGAGAGGAGAGAGCAGATGGACAATGTGAACAACTGAAGAGCCTCCTGGAGCTGAGATGCCGGCGCTTCTCTTGGTCCCACCGCGACCACCATAGGCACATCTGGCCCAGAGGATGTGAGGGAGGGGCCTTCTTAGCAGCTGCCCCTTCACTCTCCAGGATTCCCACCATGGGCAGGATGGGCAGCCTGGCCCCCTCTCTGTTACCCTGCTTTATACTCTCTGTACTTTTCAAAAGGAATACTTCAACTCACTTTCATTGCTAAAAATAGACTAGCCTGATTTTAACAAATTTTGTGCACTTTTATTTATATTGTGGCCTTTTTTTTTTTTTTAAGTAGAAGGTTTAATTCTGCCAACCATTTTGAGGCTCAATACTTGGGTGAGGAATGGGATACATGCACACACAGACACATCCACACACACATGGTGGGCGCAAACTACCTGTGGGCTCATGATCTGAGAGTTCAACCCACCACAGAGTGCCACCACCTCCAACTGGCAGCAACAACTGCCACCAACAGTTCAGCAACAACTGTGCAGGAGCACCAGTGGCACCACCAATCTCAGGGTGGCGAAGGGCTCCTGCAGAGACAAAGACAGGGAGTTGAACATTCATGTATTTTGGCATCTGCAAGGGGTCTTGGGACCAATTCCCCACTGATACCAGGGTGGTGGTGGTGTGTACACATGTGCGCATGTGTGTGTGTGTGTGCACGCACACACGTATGCACTTAAGAGAGTGAATGTGTACATGTCGGTATATAGACGTGCATGCATGAGTGCGTGCACACATACATAAACAAAGTAAACAGACTGACAAACAGAGGCATGTGTGCATACATGTATATACATATACGTGTACATGCATATATACATATACCTGTATATATCTGTCTATCTCTGAGTATTACACAAACATTGAAAAGGAACAGAAGCTCCCACTTTCACAAACTTGGCAAAAGGTGACTGGCAGACACTTCCTTTTCTGGCCTCCAACAGTCCTAGAAAGGCCTCTCAGCACAAGGTGGTGCCTCGGGTGGGGTGGGGGCTGATGGATGGTAGTTTCTGGCATTGAGTGGGGGAGATCAGAGCGAGGCATGGCCTGCCAGGCTGTGAGGGGTTGTTGGAAAGGCCTGCAAAGTCATCTGTTCCAAAGGGGGAATTAGGCTTGTACCGACCCACAGGTCTCCAAGGGCACCCAACTCTGGGCAGGACTGAGTCATCTGGACTGAATCTTGCTCACTCACAAAACCCCATGCCTGGCAGGTGCCTTCATACCCACTGGCAAAGGTCGGCAGAGTGCTGGATCTGCTCCAGGAGGGATGGACCAGGATGCCCCACCACCATCTACCCATCCCATCTCCTGCCACAGCCAGCTCCTCTCCCCTCCCAACTGCATAGCCTTTGGAACACAAGAATCACATTTGCTGGGCCTGAAAGCCTACCATAGCATAGCAACCACGGGACCTTCACAAGAGCCAAATCTGGATCTCCAGCCCATTCTAGCCCATGGGACCATTTCCTTTCCTTTTGTGGGGAGGATAAGCAGGGAGTCACAGACAGCCTGCCAGCTGTTGGCCTGAGAGCAGAGAAGAGCACGGTGACACTGGAAGAACAGGAAAACTCCCTCCCTCCCTCCCTCTCTCTCTAGGAGTGCCACACTTCCACTGGAAGAGCAGAGAAGCAGAGAGCTCGACCACCAGAACATTGCCTGGACAGAAACAAGGCTGCAGGCTGCCTTCCCATTCTTTGTCCGAAGGAGCGCGGTGTTCTGGAGTGACAGCTCTGTCCCCATCACTCTGAAGCACCTGAGCTGACGGGGGTGGTGGTGTGGCCCCCGCAGTCAGACCTGCTCCCTGAGAAACCAAGCCTCCAGTCCCCTGCGTCCCATGTGACTATCTCAGCCACTCAGGAGTAGGAGAAAACAAGACAGGTTTGGTCCCAACCTGGATGTAGGGCTATCATGTTTTTCACCTGAATTTTCACTGGCAAGATGGAATGGATCAAGTGCGCTCATGGCAGGCCACTCAGGGCAAATTTTAATAGCTGAAAGAAGCAAAGAAATCCATCTCCTTGTATCCAACACTGGCCACCTTCAGACAACAACGCCAGTCACAATTCAAGAGAATTCTAGCTGGTCAAGAGGAGCCAGCCTGCAGTGGCACATTGGCTAACGGTTCCCACAACACTCAAATCTGGCCTGGGGTGTCCACTCTGGCTTCTTGCCGCTGCCTTCCCCAGACAAAGAATGAAGGAACGCACCCAGAATCTGATGACCAGTTTGGCTTCTGTCACCAGGGGGACGGTCTGAGAGTCCTTCTCAGTGTCACTGTCCAATCACACAGACAGAAATGCTAAGATTTCTGGAAAATTTGAAGACATGCAGGAAGAACTGGGTTAAAAATTTTGCAGAAAAAGTGGAAATACTACACCAGTCCTTTGTTTTACAGATTAACAGTCCCCGCATCACTTTTAGAACCATAAATTATATTACGTGTAATTTGCTTTAATGTAAAATATATAGATTTTGGAACATGAAAAATATGATTTATTGAAACACAGAATCATAGAATCACACAGTTGAAAGAAACCCTAGCGCCCCTCCAGTCCAATCCCCTTCTGCCATGCAGGAACCCACATCAAAGCACTCCTGACAGATGGCCATCCAGTCTCTGCTTAAAAACCTCCAAAGAAGGAAGAAATTCCACCACACTCCCAGGCAGCCTATTCCACTGCCCGACAGCTCTGACCTTCAGGAAGTTCTTCCTGAGGTCCAAGTAAAATCTCCTTTCCTGAAGCTTGGATCCATTGCTCCTTGTCCTAGTCTCTGAAGCAGTGGAAAACAAGCCTGCTCCCTCCTTGACATCCCTTCAAACATTTAAACATGGCTATCATGTTCCCTCTTAACCTTCTCTTCTGCAGGCTAAACATACCGTACCTGCCTTTTCTTTTCCCCCTGTTAGTAATTGCCCATCTTCTCCATGCAGCGACCCTATCATTTCCTTGTTTTTTTGCAGACATATCTAAAAAAGCCCTTTTTGTTCCTTTCAACCTCCCTGGCAAACCTGAGTTCTTTCTGCACTTTGGCTTTTCTGACCTTCTCCCTACCTCTCCTGGCTATTTGTTTGAATTCCTCTTTGGTGGTTTCACCATTCTTCCATTTCCTGTACATGTTTCTTTTAACACTTAGCTCAGCTGAGAGTTCTTTTGTCACCCACTCTGGTTTGTTTAGACGCCTGCCATTTTATCTCCTTCTTGGCACAGTTTTACATTGTGCCTTCAGTATCTCACTTCAAGAAACTCCCATCCATCATGAAACATCTTTTTTAAAAAACTATTCCTTTTATTTAAGAAGCAACTTTAAAAAACAAAAAACAAAACAGAACTCTGCTTCTCTATTTGCTAATTAGCAATGTGCCAGTATTTGTATTGCTGGGAAAGTTTTTGGAAAGAACTCTGTGTCGTTATCCACGTTACTGAAGAGAAACTGCTTGAGCAGAATTAGCAGAAAAATCAGAGTAAATGAAACTGATGAGGATGTAATATTAACACTGAAAGAAAAGAGAAATTCACAGCAGCGATTACAGTTCTCTGGAATATAAACATGGCTTCATTATCTAAAGAGAAAATAAAAACTAGAAAAGATTCAGCTGAAGAAGGCAAAGTGCCTGATTATTTTGCCAGATCTGTGGCAGAATTTAGGCAATTTAAGGTTTCCTCTAAGAATAAGATGGATGAACTGAAAGAAGTGACAGGGGAAGTAAAAAAAAATTCAACAGATGCTAGAAACGACCACTGCTGAAGTTCAAGAGAGTAAGAAAGCAACAGGAATACTACAAGAAAAGACTGGGCCAGCTGGAAATTATGACCATTCAAATGGAGAAAGGAACGTATCAAGAATTAGAGAATCAGCTGGATAGAGTGATTTTTGAGGCCTGCTAGAACCGAGTAAGGAAGATGTAAATTCAGAGGTAATTGAGAGTTATTGACTATACTTCCCCCTCAACTTTTGCAAAGCTTTAGGACGCAGAAACTTCGTGAAAGTCAAAAAATGCAAACAACTCACCCCTCCACCAACGTGAGTATTCCCCTTCCCATCCCTTCCAGGGCTCCCCATATTTGCTTGCATTTTGCCCAAGCGCACTGCCTTCCTTCCAGGCGCCCAGGCAATAGCCAAGTGAATGGAGAGAGGCAGCCACGTGCCTGAAGAAGGCCTGCGTGCATGCATGCCTTCCCCTCACTCACTTGCATTTTGCTGGGGCCAGCTGGCTTCCAGGCACCCCAGCAATAGGCAAGCAAGTTGGGGGCGGCAGTGACACGGAGGCATGTGCCCAGGGCTGCCCCTTGCCATTCTCTTGCCTTTTACCCACGTCCATGGAAGCAAGACACGTATATCTGGGCAAAAGGCAGGGGAATGGGGGGAAGAGGCAAGCGGGCGCCTCGGAGATAATCAAGTTTGCAAAGGTCAAACCCACCAATGCAGAGGGAGATCTTTATATTAATTCTGCCTCTGCAAGGAAGATGAAAGTAGCAAGAAATGCTGCAATTTGGCTGACAAGCAAGAAGATGAGAGATCAAATCTTGGAGCTTCACTGGAAGGCCAGTTCTAAGACTCAGGACAATATGCTTATTGTGATAAAGGAAATCCAAGTATGAATCTTTAGGAAAAGGAACAGTTATATATTTTTCTTGGAGAAACTCAAAAGGAAGAATATTCTTTTCAGCTGGCACAGACTGGAAAAGGCGATGCTTTGATGGTGCATTCCTGCATGGCAGAGGACAGGACTCAAAGGCCCGTGCACACTCTTCAAACTATGATTTTTACTTGAAGAATGAAAGTCACAGAATTCAATTGCTAAATGTTTCTGAAAACTTTTGAGAAAGATTTTGATAAAGGAATGGAAAAACAAGAAACAGAAGAGGAGCCCAAAGAATCTGATGAAAAGGAAGCAACTGCATCCGGTGCTCAAGATAAAGGAGATGAGGATTTACTTGCAAAAAATACAGAGACAAAGCTACACTTTTCACAATCTGAAGCATTACAGTGGATTACATATTTTTGACAACAAATATAAACGGGGTAAACACCTCCACAAAGATATAAGATATTTTACTACTTAGAAAAACTGGGTCTGGGCATTATTTGCTTAGAATAAACTCATATTTAGAAGGAAAAAACTTTTAATTAAAAAAAAGCTAGATGAAGAATTCATTTTGGCTGGACACTCGAAGAAAAATGAAGGAGTTTTATATGTAAGACCTAAATTATTGCCAAAACTGATTTTCAGATGAAGAAGGCAGATTTGAAGGGCTAGAAATTAATGTGAATTTGGATCCTCTTATTATAAAACCCTATGTAAATAACTGTTATTTTCTTTGCAAAGCATAAAGAATGATGTGATAGAAAAGGGATTAATTCCTGACTCATGGGAAAAAATCACTACTGTAAGAATTTCAGACCAATTTCTTTGTTGAATAATGACTATAAAATTTTTGCTTTTGATTTTGACAGAAAGGATGAAGAATTAATTGCAAAAATACCAAGAAGACAAATGAATGATAACATCAGAATTATATTAGATCCAATAGAATACTTCTAATTTCATAATGAAAAGCACAGTGCTCTAATTTTTGGACACAGAAAATGCTTTTGATTACTTGAATTGGCAACTTCTCTTCAAAGTTACTGAAGTGAATTTCGCCCCAATTTTTTTATGTTCAATTAAATAGATATATTCAAACCAGTCAGCAAAAATAACAGTAAGTAGAAAAACAACAAAAGCCAATACTAAGCAAAGAAATATATGACTAACTGCACAAAGAATTCTGAATATAATATACATGTGAATCAACGAGAAAAATTATGGACAAATGATATTAAAAAAGTGGCATGGCGCGATCTCGAAGAAAACTACTATAAGATGACGCACCATTGCTACCTTATACCAGTAACTAGCAAAGATGTATTAAAAGACAAGATCTAAATGCTGGAACTGTCAGTATTATGCTGGTTCCTTGTATCTTGTGTGCTGGACATGCAATAAAGCTAAACAATTCTGGATGAAGATACAAAAAAGGATGCAAAAAAGTTTAAAGTCTCAAGTATCTAAAAAGCCTGCATTGTATCTGTCAGGAATTTGGGAAGAAGATACAACCGTGGATAAGAAGCAACATAAACTAACACAACATATGCTGTTAACAGCAACATTAACATATGT
This sequence comes from Ctenosaura bakeri, assembly GCA_948474755.1. Lineage (NCBI taxonomy): Eukaryota > Metazoa > Chordata > Lepidosauria > Squamata > Iguanidae > Ctenosaura > Ctenosaura bakeri. The sequence continues at coordinate 56,442 of CAOLHI010002486.1, read as the reverse complement.
AAAGTACTGGAAAAAATAGCAATTACCAACAGTGGATGAATGGCTAAACAGCCTAATGGGAATTGTCGAAATAGACAAGTTTATGCACAGGATAAAAGGCAGAATTTTTGTCTGAATGGAAGTGATTGACTGCTTTTTTAAAAAAGAATGAGGACGATCTGATGGCAACAGGTTTTGATAAACAAAATATTATTAACTGTGAAACGTAAAAGATTCATAAGATATATTTTGTTTGTGGTTTCCAAGATTTTTATATAAATGATCATTACTATAAGGTAACCTAGAATAACTGAACGATTAACTACGAACTTAAACGATTAAATAATTCAAGAAAAAATAATAAACAATAATTAATAATTACAACCCAAAATGTATGACTTAATATTAGTAAATGCCTAAATAATATAAACTGTTTCTAGCAAAGATGGAAACCAATCTTAACAATGTATTGTTAGCACTTCAGTTATATATAGATGTTCGTCTATGTTCGTACGAATGTATTTCTTGTTATTTTTTTAACTTAACAAAAAATGACTGTGAGAGTTCCTCTGCCCATATGCAGAGTACTCATTACAGGGGCATTATGGCACAGAATGCAATATCTAGCCAAAATTTAAAATTGGGATTCTCAAAAAATGTGTTCCAAGTTATTGAATTGCAAAGAATAACTGAACTCTTTGGTTTTGCCAAGTTCTGAGCAGGAAAACTTTATTTCCTAACTTGCAGTTTAAAAAACAAAACAAAACAGAAAAGCACGAGCATCAGCCAAAGAACCAAGAAAAAAAAACAAACCCAGTGACAACCATGGTTTGACCTTGTACATGGAACCACCAAAATGTTTTCCTGCTATAGAACTTGTAAAAACTTCTGGGAGCAAACATCCCTTTCACGTATTGATACTAAACAGTTCTATGTTCTGAAAAATAATATTCCATAATTTCAGTTTCCCCCATTTTTTTTCCAAAAAAATGAACCCTTCAATAGATCCTCCCCGCCTGGGAAAAAAACATGTTTTCTTCCTAGATTTCCTCCTCCTTTCTTCTTCCCCTTAGGTCTCCTTAGGTCCTTAGATCTCAGGGCACACACAAACTCACTCTGCATTTTGTAAGCTCTGTTCAACAGTTTCACTTCAGTTTTGGGGTTTATGGCTGGGAACAAGAGGCGGGAGTACATCCCCCCATAGCAACCTGCTGAGAGGATTGGCCCTGAGAAGGTCTGCTTAGATCTCACTGTTGGGGGGCCCAAATCTACAGCCTGCAGCTGGAGGAAGCCATCAGCTAAAGGGACAGGATGCTTCCTTCTCCTACAAGCTAGGTTCTAGTCCAAACTTTACGGAGCTTGCCCATGGCACTGGGCTTATTTTAGGGGACTAACTCGGACCCAGCTGACCAGCCCACCAACAGGAGACCACCAGCTGGCACTGCTGGCAACTGAGGTCTGAGGACCCCCGCAAATGGCCACCCTTTCACTGGGGTGGAGGTGCGGGGGGGGGGCCACAGCATCCTGTCAGGGGAACAAAATGCTGCTGAGCACAGAAGCTGGCAGCTCTTGGGTTTCCAGCCTCCTGGGGCAGAGACCGCCACACCCATCAACCCTGCCCCAGTGAACGCGTTGGGCCTAACCTTACAGGCAGCTCCTCCCCATCTCCCCACCTGTGAGCTTGACCCATGCTGAATAAATCCCCAACCCACCCTTCACAATCCAGAGGAGGGCAGAAAAGCACTACTGGATGGAGAGACAGAGGCGCCTACCTTCTGAGCAGACCTTCTTTCAGGGGAGAGACCTTCACCTCAGGCAGCAGCCCCTTCGCCTTCCTGCGTCTGCAGAGGACTTGGCTTGGACAATAACTTCCATTTAATTCCGTTTATTTCCAGCAATTTCCTGCAGAAGGAAAGAAAGCAAATGCATTGTGGATGCCAAGGAAGACAAACTCCACAGAAGGGTTTCCACAGTGGAACAGTGCACCTACAGCAGGATCCATGGCAGAAGGCAGAAAGCAATGAAACAGGAGCAGCTGAGGTAGGAACAACAAGAAAGAGCTTTTCCCGTGGGGAGGGCGGGAGCCATGCCCAGGACTGGAAGCACAGAGGGGCACACTTTGCCTACAGCCAGGTGGCACGCGTGCCGCCTAACCCCAAGTCCTCACTGGCCTCAATGTGGCTTACTCCCAGGTGAGCATGCGTGAGGGGCTGCTGCCTTAAACCCGTGCTAGCAGACGAGCCCATGGCTCACTCTGCCGGCCCAGAGTGCAAAAGCCCAAGGGGACACAGGGTCACTCCTGCGAGGAAACTCTTTGGGTTGCCATGGAAACCACAAGAGCCCTTCCCCGACTTCCAAAAATCCTCATGCTGGCAGGTCTGGCAGCACCACTCAGCCTGCTGCCACCACATTCCTCTAAAGAAGCAAAGCTGAACCCAGAACGCACCCCATTACCAAGTTCTCTCTTAGGGGCTCTGGCACAGGAAGCCGCATAAGGCTGCAATGGAGCCCATCTCTTCCCTCTAATATTTTGTGAGAGGTTCTGCCCCAGGAGAGGAGGAGGAAGACCTCCAAGGTTGCTTCTGGAAGGAGAACTTTGCACTTGAGGTCAATCCTGAAAAGATACCCAAAATGTCCAAGTGCACCCCCACCTTCTGTTTCCTCTCCCCCCCCCATCAAAACGACACATGGGCACAGCATGACCTGGATTTTGCAAGTCCCCCCTCACAAGCTAAGGAGGCAGCACACCTTTCAATGAACACACATACGAACAATATTAGCACTACACTAGCACTCCCACCTCTGCAATCTATCACAGCCAAAGGCCACAAAAAGCCACAATATGCCCAAAACAGAATTCAAAACAAAATGGAAACGTGTCACCAGGGGCCGAGGGCTCCACACAGCATCTAAATTCTTTGTTGCTCCACCAGAATAAAAACCTTCCATGAAATACAGGGAAACTGCCATCCACGACAGCACACAACAGCAAAACCCACTGGATCCATGTGGGGGAGTGGGTGGTCCTTTTGAGCTGCCCCCCACACTGGTCCCTTCCCTGTTCCAAAGGGAAAGCACAGCACTCTCTTGCAGAGAGCGACAAGAAAGGAAGGATTCTGAGCCATGGACGTCCTCCTTTGGCCCAAGAACGACAAAAGCAAAAGCACACTCTTCTCCCAGGGAATACTGCCCGCTGCCTTCTGACATGACTACAAAAAAAAAGGGGGGGAGTCCCTCTCTACTTATACCGATTTATGCCAAATGTTGCTGGGGTTCCCATGTGGCAAGGACGATTTGGCTAACAGCTTTTGTGCTAACGAACGAAGCTGGGGTCTAACAGTCCTTTGGAGAACTCCAAATAGCAGAGGGACTCCCGAAAGACACAAGTTAGACAAAGCCTGCGAGGCAGCATCTAAGCCTCCAACAACTTAACAGCCCTTGTCTCCCCTCATCCAGCCACAGGGAAATCACTCTTTTGCCCTTTTCTCTGTAACCGGAGAGGGATCCGGGAAGAAAGGTAAAAGCCAAAAACCTACTCAGATCAGGGACCAGGGATTCTGAGAATAAGTTGTTGCTAGCGCTTGTGGCCTCAGAGCTTTCAAAAGTCCACAGACCCAAATTTGCTTCCATGTGGTTGTTTCCTCCCGCACCATGAAAATGGCTCACACAAGTTCCTTCTGATTCTGAGTTTAGAAATGTCACTATTTCTTGTGCCAAAGGTCTTTGGCATCGAGGGCTAGAAAGGCTCCTGCCCGGAACCCTGTTGAGCCGTGAAGGACTCGCCTCGAGCATGCAGGAATAAGCACAGCCTCAAGGGAAGCCAGCAGAGTCAGGTTTAGGGTGCAGTCCTGAAACCCCTTTTGTAAAGCAGCTCGCGTGCCGCCTTCTCCTCAGAGAAAGCATTTACACAGACCTAAAGCTCAGACCTCAGATACCTGAATCAGAGGGAAGCCATCCTGTAGTCCCACTCGGCAGGGCTGACAGAGACGCTCACAGACGCACAGGAGCGAAGCGTGCAAAGGCAGCCTGTGCACATGCCGCCTCCTCCCCCCCCGGTGTAATTCAACGTCATTTTCTCATCTCGCACGCTTCAAGCCTACGAAGGTTTGTCAGGTACTTTACGTCACGTCGCACACTTCCGTATTTGCCTTGCTCTTCCTTTATCCAGCGCCTGCACACCCGCTTGCCTACTACACCACATGCCTTTGGCAGGGCTGGCAGGTCGTCCCAAAACAGGCACAAGGTAAGGAAGGCCTCCAGTGTGCTCACAGCTGATTCCCCTGCTGCCCCGGGACGCTCACGAGCCAGTCACCACTCCAGAGGCTCAGAGACAGGCGCCGGGCCACAAACAAGTGGCAAGCTGCACAACCGCCTCAGGAGATCTGCCAGGCTCAGCCCGCAGCTACAACAAGGGGTCGGCCACCTGCCTCCGGGAGCCCAAGGGCAGCAACCCTTCCACGCTACCCGGTCCCAGTGTCTGGACGCCAGACACACGCTGCCCCAAAAGGAGGGGCCGGGAGAAGCATTCGGCCGCTGCGGCGACTAAACACTGGCAAGCCTTTCCTCTGCAAATCTGCCTAAGCCTCTCAAGCTAGACCCACCTGAAAGAACAACTGACTTCCTGACTCTCTTGAAAAGACAGCGTTACTACAATGCAGGAAAAGACGCGCGGCTGTGCTCTGGAGGGAACCAGTCTGGCTTCATCCCGCGTCCAGCCACAAGGCTCACGCCATGCCATAGGCCAGTTGCCATCAGCACCGCCGCCGTCATCAGCAGATCTCGAGGCCACGAGGGAACGGCTCAGAAGGGCTCTCCAACCGCTCCCCTCCCGGACAGACCGGCAGACACAGCCTGAGAGAACTGGGGGAACGAAGGGGCTTCCGTTAGGAAACACGAGCACGAAAGAGAAGCCGGAGAACGAGTCATGTTTTCTACGCATCCTGGCAGCCGCCTCCTTTATCTTCCTCCCTGACGCTTCCCGCGACGGGAACACCTGCCTTGGCACAGAAGCAGGGACTCAGAACTGTTGGGCAGCGGTTGCCTCGGCACCGAACGAAGCACGCGCGTGACCGGAGAGACCTCTAAGAAAACACCCCCCAGCCCCGGAGAGCCTCTCCGCTCCCCCCGGGGAGAGGGGAGGCGCAGCTCCGCCCGACCCGCAGGTGGGCCCGGGAGCCCTCCAGTTAGACAGCCCCCCGCCCCCGGAGCTGCCCAGCCTCTTCCTCCAGCGGCCCAAGGAGGGAGGCCCCGCCGTCCCCCCGGGCTCGTTCGGCCCTGAGGAGCAACCAACACCCACCTTCTCGCAGCTCGAAAGCATCGGCGCCCCAGCCCCGGGCTTCCTGCCCTGCCCTTGGCTGTGCCGGCGGGGAAAACGGAGCCCCCGCCGGGCCGCGAACTCCGCGCTGAAGCCGAACGCATCGGAGCAGCGGGGCCGACCCCCGCCCGCCCGCCCGCCCGCCCGCCCTGGGGGTCCCTGGCAGGGGCGGCGGCCTCCGCGGGAGCCTCCTGGCCGGGGGTCCCTTCCGCGCGCCCCCCACCCAAAGGCCTCCGTGCCGGTCCCGCCCCCGCCGCGCAGGGAAGGGAGGAGCCCCCCCGCCCCCGCCCCCCGCTCGCTCGCTTCCCCTTCTCCTCACCCGGGGAGGGGAGGCGGCGGGGGTCCCTCCAGAGGCCCCGCCCCGCAACAGCCCCGCCGAGACAAACGGTGCGTGGAAGAGGGGCGGAGGGGGAGGGGGCCGGCCCGGGCCCCCACCAGGCCCGCGGACAGCGCGCCCGCCCGGGGCGGCGGACGAAGGGGAGGCCCTCCCGCCTGGCCCCCGCCCCCCCCGCGAAGGGCCCCGAGGGCCACCCCCAGGGCCGGCGCGGGGTCCCGCGGGCTCACCTGAGGCGGCGGGGCTGCGGCGGCGGCGGCGGCGGCTCCCTCTTCCCCGTCCCCTCCTTTGCGGCTCCGGCTCCAAAATGGCGGCTCCGAAGCGGGGCCGGAGGGGCGGGGGAGAGCGGAGCAGGGCGGTCCGGCGCATGCGCCTTCCCTGCGCCCACCGAGACGGGCGGGGCGGGGGCAGCTCCAGCGCCGGCAGCCCCGCCCCCGCCCCCGCCCGCCCTCCCTCCGCCGCTGCTGTTCGGGGCGCTTCGCGGGTGCCGGCGGTCGCCCCTCCGCAGGGAAGGGCCGGGGGTCCCGCAGCACAGCCCGCCCTGGGGCGCCCTCCCCCTGCCCGGGGCGGGGCTCCGAGGGAGCGGGCCGCGGCGGAGGCGGAAGCGGAAGAGGCGGGGCCTGTACCCCGGCACCCCCTCCGCTATGGAGCCTCCGGAGCGGCTCCCGGCCTCCTCCGCCGCCGCCGCCGCCGCCTCCTCGGCCTCTCCGCCGCCCTGGGGGCGCCTCTCGGCCTGGCTCGAGTGCGTCTGCGCCGTCACCTTCGACCTGGAGCTCGGGCAGGCCATCGAGGTGGGCGGCGGGTCCGGGGCGGGGGGCGGCCCCCTCCCTCCCCCCGCCGGGCGCGCTGACGGCCCTCCCTCCGCTCTCTTGCAGCTGGTCTACCCGCCGGACTTCGCGCTGACCGAGAGGGAGGTAAGGCGGGCGGGCGGGCGGGCGGGGCCTCTGCGGACCCCCTCCGCTCCCCTCCGCTCCTCACCCTCTCCCTCTCCCTCTCCCTCGCTGCAGAAGACGAGCATCTGCTACCTGTCCTTCCCGGACTCCTACTCAGGTGGGTGCTCCGGGCGCGCCGGGGGGGAGGAGGAGGAGGAGGGGGGTCGCCGGGAAGGCGGGGGTCCCGGGGGCGGGGGGCGGGGCTAGCCGGCCCGGGAGAGGGGGCGGGGCGGGGCCCCTCCAACCGCCCGGCAGCTGCCCCCTCCCTCCGCCTCCCCCTCAGGCAGCCTCGGGGACACCCAGTTCAGCTTCCGCTTCCGCCAGTCCGGGGCCCGCGGGGCCTCCTTGGGGGACGCCGCCGCCGCCGCCGCCTACCGGAGGGACGCCCCCGCGGCGCTGCAGGTGGGTGGCCTTTGCCCTGTCCTGCCGGGGAGGGGCCGGGCGGGGGCCCCCCGGGGTTTGCGGGCGGCGAGGGAGGGGGGCCGGGGCAAACGGGGGCCCCGGCGGGGATCAGGCCCGGCCGCCCCCTCCCCCGCTGAGCCAGACGGGCCCTGGGGGTGGGCTGGGGGGGTCCCCCGGGGTCGGAGGCTCAAGGGCGCTTCTCCCCCCGACGCTGTGCAGCGGGAGGCGGCTCACTACTTCGGCTACGTCTACTTCCGGCAAGTCAGGGACGTCGCTGTCAAGAGGGGCTACTTCCAGAAGGTGGGTGGAAGAGGCGGCCGGGCCCCCGGCTCTCCCCCCCACACCCCAGCGGGAGCGTCGGGAGGGAAGCTGCGGGGGCGGGGAGGGTCCGGGCGGGCAGAGCTGGCCAGGGGCTGCGGGCGGCCGGAGAGGTCGGGGTGGCTGGGTGGCGCCCGGGCCGGGCCCCCTTTCCTGGCGTGGGGGGTGTTTCCCTCCTCTCTCTCTCGCTCTCTCTCTCTCCGGTTCTCTCCCTGCTCCAGTCCCTGGTCCTGGTCTCTCGCTTGCCGTACGTGAGTCTCTTCCAGGCTCTGCTGCAGCTCGTCGCTCCGGAGTACTTTGACAAACTGGACCCCTGCCTGGAGGCTGGTGAGGAGGGAGTGCGCCGTAGGCGGCCGGTGGGAGGCCCTGGGGGTCTCTGTGGGGGAGGCCGCTTTGGGTCTCCTGCCGCTCACCAAATCCCAGTCCGTTTCTGTCGGGGTGGAGGCTGACCGTCGGCCGCTTTGTGCAGCCACGAGGGTCTCCCCACGGCTCACAGGATGCAGGGTTTTAGGAACCAGTAATTTATTGGTCCGGAGGAGAAGAACTGAGGCTGCTTCCAGTAGTTATGGGAGAGCCTGTGGTTTTGCTGCCCGTGAAGCCAGGAGTGGGGGGGGACTGCTGGGGTCTGTCTCTGAGCTGATTCTGGGCTCCGCAAAGTGCTGAGGAGCATTTCTACCTGGATGGGGGCCCGGCGTGGACCAGGACACACGTCAGCCCCCCGAGGGCCCATTGTGGGGAGAGGCGGGCAGACTGTGTGCGCCCACCCACCCCACTCCAGGAATTCTCTCAGGGAAAGGGAGAGAGCCCTACCTTGGGGGCACAAAAAGGGCCCTCTTTTCCCGCTGTCTTTTCTCTGCTCCAGAGATGAAGAAGAACTGCCTCTCGGTCAGTCTGGTGCTCCAGCCGAAGGCAAAGGTGGCTGTGCCTTTGGCCGGCTGCGTGAGTCTGACATGCCCAAGGAGGCTGGCTTGGAGGCAGGCCCAACTGGCCGTGGTGCAGCAGGTGTGGCCGCTTTGGTTTGCACAGCCCGTTGCCGGCTGTCAAGGCATCCACAGCCTTAGCAGCAGCCACCCCATCTGGGGCCCCCTCCCCTGCACGGGCAGGCTTTGAGGTGCTTTGTCAGTCAGAGGAGGGGTCACTGTGGCACCCGTGGGGGAGGACGGTGGTTGGCTAGCTGTCGACAGTTCGTGGAGGACTTTGGGTGAATGCCTAAGTAGTGGTGCACCTGCCACACACGTGCATTTGTAAGGTTTTTGAGTCCTAGAATGGGGTTGGACTCTGGGTGGTGATTCTGGATGCAGCTGGGATAGTTGGAACAGACGCTGGGCTGTTACCTGGGTGGCCAAATTTGAGTCTTTAGAGAACGTACACGTGTGTGTGAGTGCACACACCTATCTTCTGAGTTTTCTGTTTCTTTCTAGTGTGCAGCGAGATCGACCAGTGGCCCCCGCCGATACCTGGCCAGGTGCTGAACCTGCCTGTGATGGGTGTTGTCATTCAGGTATCTGGCCAAGACATTTTCTTCTGATAGGTCTGGAGAAAGGGGTCTTTAAGGCCTTTATCCTGCCAGGACAGGGCTCCTGCACCCTACAGCTGCCGCACTTCTGGGAAGGGGAGCTCACTTGCATGACGTCTCTGTATCGCAGGTGCGGATCCCTTCCCGGGTGGACAGGCCCGATTCCAGCCCCATCAAGCCCCTGAACCAAGAGGTGAGAGGTGCCTGAATGGTTGGGGGGGAGTCATGCTACAGTACCCTCCTCGCCTCGTGCACATGCTGTGCCTCCCTGTCTCCTCTCAGGGCTCTCTGAGATGGTGTGGGGGGTGTTGGGCTGGCCAAGCATTGTATCTTTCTGGAGAGCTCCCACTCTTCTGGCCTCTGTGTTTGGCATCCGTGGTGCCATTGCAGGGCCCTTTAGTTTCCTGCACCCCTCTTGATTTTGGGGTGCAAATCAGCAACTTTGTGGAGCTGAGGGGCCCTCTGTGGGCACACAAGCTGCCTGGGATGGGGGCTGCTTCAGTCCACTTGCAATTTCTGCTTGACCCTCTAGAAACTCTTTGATGTTGGGGAGTAACCAGTGGGCAGACTGTGTAGCCCTTCCTTAGCCTGTGTCTCAGTTCTCTGCCCCACACCACTCAGATCAGGGCTCTCTGCGTGCTTTTTTCTAACGAAGAGTGGTAGGGAGTTCCACCAGCAGACAGAGGGTTGCACAGGGGAAAATGTGGCCTCTGCTTAGAGCCTGAAGACTGTCTGCTCCAGGCTCTCGACCTCCTGGGGGCCTTGAGCATTTCTTCTGCCAGACACCTATCTCTCCTCCACTGCCCAGAACCTCCTGCCAGCCCCACTCGTCCTGCCCAGTGTCTGTGAAGTGGACCTTTTCAGGTGAGCACTCTGCTGCCTTCCATCCAGGTGGAACTAGGGGAAACCTGGTGTCCTCATAGTGCAACCTCCAGCAGGGCTGGGCTGGGGGACCACTGACCTCTTTGCTCCGGGGGAGGCCAGTCCTGACCCAGTGTGCGGGTGGGATGTTGGCCTCAGGCAGCATGGTCACTGAGCACGAGCAGAGGTTCTGGGCCTGGGTTTCCTCGTTCACCTGTGGCTGGTGGCTCCAGGACCACCTCTGCATGGCTTTCAGGCAGCGTGCTCCTCCAGAGTTGTGTTGGGCTTCTGTCTTGCATTCCTGGTGCAGCAGGGACTGTGTAAGAGCCATTCTGTGGTCTCTGTGGGGTTGAGACTGCATGGCTTGAATCAGTTCTCTCCTCAGCCCACCAGTGCCTGGGCCACAGGCTCCAGAGATTCCTGCCTGGAGCTTCATCTCCCCCGTTTCCCTGGCAGGTGCTTCCAGCCTGTCCTGATTCACATCCAGCTGCTCTGGGAGCTGATGCTTCTGGGAGAGCCACTGGTGGTGTTGGGCCCCTCGCCCGCCGTTTCCTCTGATGTGGTTCTTGCCCTGATCAGGTAATGGGCTTGTCTGGAGACAGGAGGAACAGCTCTCCTGCCTCCCTTCCCTTCCCCGCCTGGAGCAAGTCATGAATGGCTCTTCTTGTGCCCCAAAGCAATTGGGCTCCTGGGTTCTGAGCCCCAGAGGAGAGGATGCCCCTGCTAACCCCTGGATGCTGTCTCCCTTCTCCCCCACAACAGTGGGGGTTTCTAGCAGATTTTTTTCTTTTTCTTTCCTCAGTTGCTTGGCTCCTCTGAGGTACTGCTGTGATTATCGTCCGTACTTTACCATACATGACAGCGAGTTCAAGGAATATACAACCCGGACTCAGGCTCCGTGAGTGTGCAGGGAGGGTGGCCCTGCCGTGGCAGAGAGCTTGGGGGCAGCACCTCCAACTGACTGCCCCTTTCTTCCTCTCTGCTTGCTCCTCTTCAGGCCAAACGTCATCCTGGGTGTCACCAATCCCTTCTTTATCAAGACGCTGCAGCACTGGCCCCACGTTCTCCGTTTTGGGGAGCTCAAGATGGCTGGTAAAAAGCAGTTCGGAGGGGCGGGGTCTTCGTTCAGGGGAGGGAATCCTGCTGGGCATCAAGGAGGAGTGGGGCCTGTGGGAAGGGCAGCTCTGCTTTCTGTCTCTTCAGTGGCCACCCCCCACCCCCATCAAGCTGCCCCTTTGCGCTAGCGAGCCTGGCACTGCAGCATCCGTTTCTGCTTGCTGTGTGCAGGGGACCTTCCTAAGCAGGTCAAGCTGAAGAAACTTGCTAAGCTGAGAACGCTGGACGCCAAACCAGGTGAGGTGGGGTGCCTCATGAGGCCCTTGGTTTCGCTCCCACGTGCCAGCTGCCCTGCACGCCCCTGCCATGGGGTGGGCTAGCTTCGAGCCTCACAGTCCCTCCCTGGCTTGGGATGCCTCCACACCCGCTCCCAAGCACCCTTCCTGGGGTGGGAGGCAAAGGACTTGGTGGCCTTTGCTCCTCCAGCCACGGTGGGAGGGCAGCCTGCCCACTTGCCTGCCATTCTTCCCTGATGACTGGTTTCAGCCTCACCCCACCGCACCCCACGCTTGCTTCTTAGGCCTCTACACCGCCTACCGGACCTTCTTGCACAAAGACAAGGCTCTGATCAAGCGGCTCGTGAAGGTCAGCAACAGCCCGCGTGTCCCACGGAGGCTGCGCTTGGCACGGTCTCCCAAGGGCCGCCCCTCCCACAAGATCTGCCTGCATCCCCTGGCCGGGCACCACCCCAAGCCGCCAAGCACACATGGGTTTTGCTTTCTGGGCTGTGGGTGAAGGGCTCAAGAGGTCTGGCCTTGGGGGTCCCAAGTGGAGCAGTACTTCTTTTGCCCCACGGGCAGGCAGGCAGGCCAGCTGGCTTGCCTGCCTGCCTGTTCCTCTGCTGCCACCAGGGAGGCTGTGTACTGGTGAAACAGGGAGTAGGAGGAGGCTGCCAACACCAGCAGCCCCACAGGGCTTCGAGGGGGTGACCTACCTCCTCTCCCGCTTTCTGCAGGGCATCCACAGGAAGCGCCCGTCGGAGGCCCAGAGCGCCCTCCTGAGGCGCCACCTCTTGGAGCTCACCCAGAGTTTCATTTTTCCCCTGGTGGGTAGTAGTGCAGGCACAGAATGGGGGTGTGGGGGACAGCAGGGGTCCTGATGTCCTTGGAGGGGCCCCAGCATTCTGGGCCCCCAGAGGCTCCATCCCCGTGGGAGGGGCTGCTCTCCTCCCCACCCATCCTTGTCTGGGGTGGCCAGGGAAGGGGCTTCACCCTTGGCAGAGGAGCAGGGCAGCCCAGCTTTGCTCTCCCCCTATGCCTTACAAAAGAATCCCTTGCCTCCCTGCCCTCTTCTGTCTCCCAAGGAGCAGTACATGGCTAGCCTCATGCCCCTGCAGAGAGCCATCACCCCCTGGAAGGTACGTGGAGGTCCAGGGATCGTGGTGGGCCTGGCCGCAGTCCTCCTGCTGCTGTTGCCTGGAGCCATTTTGCTGGTGGTGTAGAGGCTGGAAAGAAGGCCGCCTGTGGCTTTCACATGGCATGGATTGGGGCCCCTACCTGCCAATGTGTCCCCAGCACGGCGGCCTGCACACAGCTCTTCTTGTACCAGTATAAGCTCAGTTTCTGACTGTCTTCTCTCTCGTCCTCTTTTGTCCAAAACATGCGGGCGCACGTACAGAATCCCCCTCAGATCGACCCATTCCAGCAAGAGGACTTTCTGAAGACCTTGGAACACGCTGGGCCCCAGCTCACCTGCCCGCTGAAGGGGGACTGGATGGGCCTCTACAGGTGAGGGAGGCGTCAGGCTGCTCCTCTCCTTGTGGCCTTGAGGCTCCAGAGGGTGCGGGGTTATATCCAGGAGGTACGGGAGATGCTGGGGACAGGAGAGGCAGCAGAGCACAGCAGTTGGAGTGCCAAGTTAGGATCCTCCGGAGCCCCCAGTTCACATCCTCTCTGCTCAGCCTGTGGAGCCCCCCCAGTGACCTTGGCCAAATCACAGTGTTTTCTCCACCTCGGGAAGGCGCGCAGTAGTGGAAGCGGACGTTTGCGGAATAATAAATCTTGCCAGGAAAAGCCTAGGAGAGGGTCCCTGGAAGTCAGGGGCAACTTGAAGGCAAATAACTCCCACAGATGGGGCCTTTCCAGTGGTGCTCCAGGCAACTAAGCTTCACTCCTTTGGTGGTGATTCATAAAAGAACGTTTTAGTATTTGTTTATAATTAATTGTTATGTTCTAGAGGTGTAGTGTGGTGTTTTTTCTTTAAAAAAAAACTTGCATTTTGTGCTGTTACTTTTGTGTATGATTTTGCGAGGGAGATTGTCCTGAAAGGAAGATTATAAATCTTACAATAAGTTTCAGGAGCTAGTTGCGTTGTAAAATGTGACAGTCCCCATCGGCTAGGGGCCTCTGTTCTTACTGCCCAGTTAAGGGTCTCTAGCCCTCTCTGGTGGGTGGCCAGAGTCCAGCAAGGTGGTCACTGTCTCCCTTGTCTCTCTGTGCCCTGACCCGCCCCTCTCTCCTTCCCACAGGAGATTCTTCCGGTCCCCCAACTTCGATGGCTGGTACCGTCAGAGGCACCGAGAGATGACGCACAAGCTAGAAGCTCTGCACCTGGAGGCCATCAGTGAGGCGGTGGGTGGGGGAGGCAGGGTGTGTGAGTGCTGGGGGGGTCCTTGGTGGAGGGGAAGATTGTTCCACATCTGGTGGCAGTGTGGATTGGCGGGGAGGGGGCATTTCCATACGGTCAGGCCAGCAGTCTGCCTTCTTGTCCTGTTGGAGTTTTGGACAGAATCCTCTTAGTACCTTTCCCTCTCTTTCATGGAAAGCTTTTCTTCCATGCTTTTTGTCCCATCCAGACCCCCCTGGGAGCTGTCAAGCTCTGGAGGGGACTACTGATGGGAGGGCAGTTCTGGTGAGGAAAATGGTGCTGGTTTGGTCTCCAGGTGGAAGGGAAAGGTGACGACACCCTCCTCACTTCTTCCACGTCTGAATGGCCCTGCTCCTTCTGGGGCTTGAACTGGCTGCTTGGTGTAGCCTTCTCCCTTACCCAGCGACAGGGGAGGGACAAGCAGTGGGCTGTATGCAGGGGCACAGCTGCTGCATCTCTTAAAAAAGTCGCAGCAAAGCTCATCTGCATTCACCAGTGCCCAGCCAGCGCTCTGGCTTAGGAAGAAAATCCCTGCAGGACCAGCCATCTTTGGACAGGTACCGGTGTAGGCCAGAAAATATCTGAAACTGTGGGGTGGTGGAATTAGCACAGGGTGGGGAGCTGGGGGTGTGTCTGCTGCTGCACTGGAAATGTGATTACAGACCTGTGGGTTGGGGGGGATCTCTCAAAACTGGCTGCTTTTTCTCCAGAACATTAAGATCTGGATGGAGGACAAGTCAGAGGCAGAGGTTGTGGACTTGGTGCTGAAGCTCCGTGAGAAGCTGGTAAGTGGCCTCTGCCCTCCCCACACCCTGTGGCAGCCAGAGGTGGGGTCAGCGGCAGCAACCGTAGAGGGTAGTTGGAGCGCCCCTGTGGAGCCCAGGCACCCAAAGAACTCTGCCGGGGCCCTTCCTTTCCTGGGAAATGGAGTTAAGGTCTTATCCTGCCCGGCCGCCTTCTGCCTGTGGTTTCCAAGAAGGTGGTGGCAAGCAGGAGCCCAGAGGGAGCTCAGGCACTTTGGCAGGCAGGCCGGCCAGCCAGCCAGCTCCTGGGCCATGCAGTTCCATGGGTCCCTGTTGGGTCTCTCTGCAGGCACGCGCCCGGCACCATCTCCTCCCTGTAAAGGAGGGGGTCCTGCTGCGGGTGGGCCAGCACATCACCACCATTGTTGGCTCGCTGCCTGAGGACCTCCAGGCCGTCCTGTGTCACCAGTAAGTGTACTGGGCCAGCAGGCTGGAAAGTGGCCTCTTCTCCATTGCCTTGGTCGACTTGACCCGCAAGGAGGGCTTCGGTGTTGGTTTGGCCCGTGAGTTCCAGCGTCTTGGAGGGAGATGGCCGCCCTATCACAGAGGCTGCGGAGGGTTCAACAGGATTTCCAGCCACCGTGTGGTGGGGGCGTCATCTCCGCCAGGCTGAAGAGAGGAGGGCTTCACTGTGGGGTGGCGGAATTAGCACAGGGCTGGGGGTTGGGGGGGGTCTTCTGCTGCTGCTCTGGAAATGAAATCACAAGCCTGGGGAGTGGGGGGTGTACCACGTGGGGTAAGGTGGGGAGGAGTCGACAACAACACCAGGTTCTTCTCTCTCTGGAGATATATATTGTGTTTGTGTGCGCGTCTGTGTACATGTGCATACGTACACTTGCTACCCCGTGGTAACCATTTGTCTTCCCAAAAGAAAAGAGTAAAGGGAGGTTTTATAGGAAGCCCCTGTTGCTGCCTTCCTGTTTCTTGATTGCTTTCTGTGCCACTTCTGTTTAGGCCGTTGCGCTCAATAGGCGCACGCTCACGTGTAGAGCCAGGGGGCTGGACGGGGCCCAGATAACAGCTGGGGCAGGAGGGCATCACTTGGGCAGCTCAGGGAAAGCTGGTGGACAAGCAGAGAGGGAGGGAGAGGGACAGGGGCAGGAGACGCCTCCAGTGCCTGCCAGTCTCCTCCTCTTCTGCAGGAAGGATTTGGGGCCGCCCTTTCCTGCACTCAACAGAGAAGTGGCTGGGGGTCTCACCAGCCCGCACTGCAATGGCTGAGCTGCCCGTTGGTGGGAGGGCGGCCACACTTTTAGTCCGCTTGCCTCCTCCCTGCTTGCAAGCGCACCCCGACTTAGCAGCCCCAAGTCAGGGGCCAGCAAGGCACTCCTCCCTGCCCCCACCACTGTGTGGATTGAGGAAGGGGGCTTCTCGCTGGTGCCTACATTGGCTGCAAAAGGGCGTGTGAAGACGGCTGTGGGCCCCATAGCCTACAAATTATGCCAGAGAGAAATGTATCCGTCACTACGCTTTATATATTTTTATATTCAACATCATAAACTGTGAACCGTACATCACAGAAAAACAAAGTGGGAGGTGACAGGAATGCCTCCTTCTGACCCCCAGAGAAGGTCCCAGACCGTGCAGCGGAAGTCCACCCCCAACTATAACAGATGTGGGGAGGGGACCAAGGGCAGGTGGGCTCCTGAGACCAGAAGAGAACCTCCCTGGTCTGTCTTCCTCATGAGGAAGCCTGAGGTTGGACTGGGATGGTGCAGAATTCCTCAAGGGGAGCACCCCCCCAGGCTTGGCCTGCTTTTGGGATTCTGGCTTGGGAGGGCTGCTTTCCCATTTTGCGGCCTTTGCTGTGGTCTGCCCACCAGAAGGGGGATCACGAGGGGATTCATTCTTCATTGGAAGCCCCCAAGGAGTTGTCATAGAAGGCCTTGAGATCTGGGGAGCAGTGGAGGGGCAGCCGCTCCCCGGTCACTTCCTGGCGGAAGTTCCGTCTCAGCCACCCGTAGACCAGGCTGTGCAGGAAGCCCTGCGAGGAGACACTGGCTGCCTGCAGAGGGAAGGGAAGAGGGGTTGGCCCCAGGAAACGGGGGGGGCAGCGGCAGTGGCTGAGCACATGCTCTCTCAGCCTCTCATTTTCAGGCAATGCGCAAGATCTCATCGGGGGACCTAAAGTTCCGGGGGTGGGCAAAGAGTACAAGCAGACATGTTGCGAGCAGCTGCAAGGCCAAAGTCAGCTGTGGTCTTCAAAGACAGGTGCCCCCTGCCCCATGGTGAGAGGGTAGACTGGCCTCCCTCACAGGGTTGCCTCACTCCCAGCTCTGGCTGCCCTGGCAGCTTGCTCCAGAGCATGGCAAGAAGGCAGCTGTGGCACCCCTGCCCACCCGCTGGCTTTCCCGGGGTTCTGACTCTGGAGCACCTGTCTGGCACGGCCCCGCCTTGGAGCTGTGGCTTGGCTGAGCAGTCTTGCCCTGACCAGCTGCTCCAGGACGTCCCCAACCCTGTTGTCACTCACCGTGGCCACATAGAGCAGAAAGAGGTCCGTGGGCTGGAGGCCAGTGAAAGAGAGGAGGCCGAGCAGGAAGGCTGGGAAGCAGAGGGGAGAAAATGCTCCTGCTTTTCAGCGGTGTTTGCTGTGCCCCCCCCCCCCACCTTATGAGGAGCAAGGCCCCACTGTGATCGAGGCAGGCACCCTATCTCTCACCCAGCTGAAGGGCCACCCACCTGGCATCCAGCATACCAGAAAGACCACCTGGAAGTAGCAGCAGGTGAGCCACGACCCAGTGGTACCGCCCTCTGCCTCCTGTCGCAGTAGAGGTGCACCTTCATTCCAGCAGCACCAGCCTTTCACCCTGCAGTAGAGGACCTGCCACACATAGGAAGGAGAGGGAGCGGCAGTGCCCATGGACCAGGCACTGACATGAAGCCCCCCGGAGTCCACATCTGCCCTCTGAACTGCAGTATCCCCTCAGGGAAGTGGCTGCTACACAGCGGGCCGCGCACATGTCCACCAGAGCGCCCATGGGAGGAGCCCAGGAGGGCTGGTGAAGCTGCTCTGCATAGTAGGCAAAGGGGGCCCTCCCAGGATCCCTGGGGCGCTTACCGTGCAGGCAGCCCCCACCAGGGCCACAAAGACGAGGAAAAAGATCTTTCCTTCTTTCCCAGAGTCCTCCTTGCCTGTGTCCTGGGGGGTGGGAGGGAGAAGGGGCATGTGACTGCCTGGGACCCTTTTCTGGCCCTCGTCTGACCTCAGTGGCCCCAGGAACCAGGGTGAGGCGGCTCTCAGGATCCTGCCCCTGCCCAGCAAGGAGGCCTTTCTGGGGAAGGGTTCAGGCACAATGTGGGCCCCTTCATGCTGTGAGTGGGAAAGGGAGGGCAGAGGTGGGGCGGGGTGGGCTCCTTGCCTCACTGCCACCACGTGTGCCAGTGAAAGGGCTGGTCAAGTACACTGCCTGTTGCAAATGGGCCCCCAACATGGAGGCGCTGCCTGGTCCTCCCCAACCCCAGTTAAGGGAGTGCGGTGGCATCCCTCCCACCACACCTGCGCTTTTGTCGAAAAGGGAGAGGCTGCACCCCCCCGGGGGCCTGGAGAGGTGCGATGAGCAGATACTGCTCTCAGGGGGGGCCCTTCAGGGCAAAACAGGGTGAGCATAAAACAGGAGGGGGGGCTGTACCGTGTGGCAGATGTCCCAGGAGGGGCGGATGAGAATCAGGCAGCTGGAAAGGAGGGGAGGAGAGTGGGTCAAAGGAGCCAGAACTGCTTGGAGCCGCTGGGTCAGAATGGCCCTCTTCCTGGCACGGACGTCTTGCCACCTGCCGTAGCCGGAGGAGCAGGCCTACCTGGAGCAGTAGAAGCTGTACGGCCCGTGGGTACCGGGGGCAGTCTGGGGCCGGATGGGGGCCTGAAGCCAGGAGGCTGTATCGCTCAGGGAAATGCCACGCACCACCAGCAGGGCCAAGAAGACCAGAAGCGGAAGCAACCTGGGGGGGGGGTCATGAAGTAGGGGAAAGGAGGAGCTCAGCTGCCTCCCCCCTCACCCGCATTGTGCCAGCAAAGAAAGGGGCCTCTGCTGCTCAGAGTAAGACACCAATGCCACTACCACCCCTTGAGAGCCAAGCAGGTACACCCAGGAGGAGAGCTGTGGGTGGCACAGGGGGTGCCTAGCCAAAATAGGAGGCTGCCCCTGTCCCCACCCCCACCATACACATAGCTGTCAAAGGCATACACCTCCGCACTCCCCGCCCCTCTGTGTGGCAAACGGACACCCGCATGCTGCACCTACCAGGCCAAGATGTAGGGCAGGGAGGGCTGGAGCCTGGCACGGCACCACCAACTTCTGGTATCCTGGGGGTGGGGGGAGGACAGGATGAAGGACAACAGAGAGGGGGCATGCACACTGCAGGTAGAATGCTTCCACATGTGCCTTTGGCAGAGACCCCATGGTCACCCTCTCCCTGGGCTTGGATGGGGGAGCTTTGGGCCTTCACCAGCAGTGGCTTCCTCTGCTCCGCAGCCACAGTTTCTCTCCTCCCCTGCCCTCATGCAGCCTGAGGCCAGGGATCAGAAGCCGTCTGCCCAAGCTGGCCAAGGAGTCTGTCTCTGCTGGGGCAGGAGGAGGCATGGAAGCCCATGAGGTGGCACTGGGGTCTGGAGGCACAGTCTTCCAGGCCCTGGTCCAACTGGAGTAAAACCACCACCGTCCATTCCTACCTGCAGGGCTGGGGAGGGGACTGCCCTCCAGCCACTGAGCACCCACTTCACCTCTTGGGCGTAGACCACCACCATCAGCAAAGAAATGGCGTAGAATGTCTGGAAAGAGGAAAGGAGGATTGGCTGAGTGCAAACTGTTCCATGGGGACCGAGTGCCCCACCCCACCCCGTGTGCACCCAGACTTGAGCCACAGGCCTCATATAGCAGCCAGCAACTGGGCACCACTGGCCAGGAGTAGAGGGGGATCATAGAATCATAGAAACGTAGAGTTGGGAGAGACCCCACGGACCATCCAGTCCAACCCACCATGCAAGAACACTCTCAAAGCACTCCTGACAGATGGCCATCCAGCTTCTGCTTAAAAACCTCCAAAGAAGGAGGAGACTCCACCACACTCCATGGAGATTCCACTGCCAGACAGCCCTGACCGTCAGGAAGCTCTTCCTGAGGTTCAGGTGGAATCTCCTTTCCTGCAGCTTGAATCCATTGCTCCTTGTCCTGGTCTCTGGAGCAGCAGAAAACAAGCCCTCTCCCTCCTCTACATGGCATCCCTTCAAAAGATCCTGCTGGCCCACCCTGCTCTCAGCCAGCAAGAACCCCCACCCCAACCCCAAACTCCCCAGCAGGAGCATTGGCCCTCCCAGGAGGCCATGAACTGGTGGCACCAGCACCCCCTCCCTGCTTACCATGCCAAGGCTTAGCAGGTGAGGGCACAACGGGTAGGCCAGGAGGAAGAGCCGAGGGGGAAGGAGCTGAATGGCTGCAGAGGAGCTCAGGGCCAGGGTGGCCAGGAAGTCCGACAGGGAGAGGAGGAAGAGTGGACGCAACTGTGGGGGATTGGCTGTGGGTCAGCAGCAGCCCCTGCTTGCCCCATGACACTGACCTGGCAGTGGAAACTGGCATCCCCTCAAGAGCCGCTCTGCCTCAGGCAATGCCCACTACAATGGCCAGCCCCCCCCCCAGCCCTGGGCCAAGAACCAGCAGCAGAGCCCCTTACTGGGAGACACCCAGTACAGGACAAGGGCCTCTTCCAGCCACCAGCTGGCCAACTTGTAGGATCAGCACCCACAGCCACAGGGCTGACCCCCACCCTGCTGTGCCACAAACATGGTAAATCTCCTCCTCAGCCAGCACCAAAGGAGGGAGGACAAGAGAAGGGGACTGTTGCGGGGCTGCATTTTTCTGTTGTTTTCCATCTTTTCACAGCTCACTATGCCCCCAAGGCCTCTACTGGGGACACCCACCCACCCCCAAAAAACCAGATGGGCAGACCTGGCCGGTGCAGCATCTCCTTCGGAGGACCATCGGAGCCAGAATGGAGCCGCTCCCAACCAGGCTGGAAGAGAAAGGCAGACCCACAAAGGGAAGCTGAGGGAGAGGGAAGCAGTGTGCATTTCGGATTGGGGCCCTGAAGCTTCTGCACACGCGTCTAGAGGGAGTCCCTCTGTGCCTTCTCTGCTGCCCTCTGGGCCACCACGACACAGTGCCACCCCCATTGACCTTGGCACAGGAGGGGGATTACTCAGAAGCCTTCCCACCATTCCTCGCCCTTGGCTCTGCCAGCTGGCTGGGGGGCTTCTGGGCACTCAAGTGTCCACAGGGGGCCAGCAGGCTCTCACTCCCACCCTCCTGGCACAGACAAGGGTGCTGGCAGGGACCTTCCACAGCTGGAACCAGTCACCCCAGGCACACAGACCCATGTTCTAGCACACTCCAGGGAGAAAAGAGGGGAGGTTGGGGGAGCCCACTTCTCTTGCTCCAGGCCCCTCAACACCCCACTTGACATTCTGGGGCACTGCTAGCCCACCCCTCATCCCAGAAAGACCCAGCCTGAATTTGGCCCCTCCCCTAGAAGCACACCCACCGCCTACCCATTCCATGCTCCCCAACTGATGGGGGGGGGTACCAAGAAGGCCTCCTTTCAGCCCAGCCCCTCTCCTCCAGCCCCACTCTGCCCCACCTCCTCCTAGTATCCATGCCTTGGCTCTCTTCTGCCTCACTGAGGTTCTGGACTGGAGCCCTTTGCAGGGCTTCTCCCCACCCCACCCCACCCCACCCCATCACCCCCTGCCCACTCACCTGAGAGACATGACAACCAAGTAGATGCACACCAAGACCAAGACCTAGAGATGGCAGGGGCAGAAAAGTCAGAAGCCTTCTCCAGCTGCTGATGAATGGGGGTCCTTCCACACTGGGGAATCCACTCAGCCCACTGTCAGAGGTACTCTCCCTTCCCAGGCACCCCGCACAGCCTCCAGGGGGGATGCAGAGAAGGTGGGCTGCTCATCCCCAGCCGACGCTAGAACTGCTGCCCAGCCCAGAGCCACTGAAGCTCTCTGGCAGTTGGGGGCAGAGCTGCACAGCGCCCCTTAAGCACAGAAACCCCACAGGAGGGGTGTCCGTAGGCTGGCTGGCTGGCCGGCCAGACTTGTGAGGGGCCCCTTGGGGGCAAGCAAAGCAATAGAGGAGCCAGAGAGAGCAATGGGCAGGGCTGCAGACAGAGGCACGGTCCAAGAGCCAAGCCCTGCCACCCCCGAGCTGGGGACCTACTGGGCGGCCATGCAGGGGTCCCAGCGGAGCAGAGGGAGACACAGCTGTTGGGCCAGCTAGTGGGGGATGGGGGTCAGCCTCTTCACCTTTGTGGGGGACAGGGGCAGTGGTGCTTCACCAGGGTGGGCAGGTGGGCGGGCAGGCAGGCAAGGCCGCCCCTCCCTCCTTCCCTCCCTTAAAAAAGGGACAGCTGAATCAGGCCCCCAACTAGGTTAGCATTCCTCCTCCCCCAGCCCCCCACCAGCAAACAGACCACACAGGCAGGGGAGGGCCAGACGGGTAGGAGCCGGGGGGCGGGGGGTAGGTGGAAATCCAGGCCAGCATGCTTCTGGTGCACCCTCCTAGTCTGGAGAAGGTGCTGCTGCCTGTCGCCGCTCTCCCTCCTGACTCCGGGGCATGATGCCATTCCAAGTAGGCACTGAGCCTACACCACGCCCCACGGCAGATCTCGGTCTGGCCCAGGCAGGAGCAATAACTGCCAGCTTTCAAGGCTTGCTCATCTCTCTTGAAGAGGAAGACAGCCAAGGTGGCACAGCTGAGCGGCCTCCTTCTTCCTCTCCTCCCAGTTGGGCTTCCAGGGGCCAGTGGCTTGTGGCCCAAGGCCCTGGGACTGATGTGTGCACTCCACCAGCCCCACCCCATATGCATGCCTGGTGCTGTCGGGTGCGGGCCAAGGAGCAGAGGGGCCGCAAGGGGCAGGTCGGTGGTACCTTGTCATCTGGCAGGGCCGCTCCGCTCCACCCTGGCTCGGCCATGAGGCTGCTGCGTGTCTCCCGAGGGCCCAAGGTGCCTCTGGCCCCTCCCTGGAGCCTCAGCAGCTGAGCAGCAGTCAAGAGGGCAGGGCACCTCCCTGTACACTTGTTTGCACAAGGTGAGGAACGGGCTGTCCTTGGGTTGGGGGAAGGAAACAAAAGGGTCCACCTGGGCAGCTCCCCAGGCAGAGGAAGAACTCGCAGGCAGGCAGGCACACACACACACACACAGCTCCTTATCTGGACCGGTGGCTCCAGCAAACTCCCACAGGGCCTTCAAAGCGGACTGGGAGCTGCAGCCAAGGAGAGAGGCTGAGCCATGTCTCCGTGGCAAAAACTATAGCAGGATGGAAGATGGCAACAACCAGGAAGCCCCAAGTCAGAACGGGGCCAGTGGCAGCCAGTAGGGGGGCACAGATGGGAGAGAAGACAGAGCCATGATATTCCTGACTGGCTGTTGACCACATCCAGAAACCTGCAAGCTTCCGCTCCCCCCACCCCACCATTATCTTACCCAGGCACTGTTCTGGTCTGAGTCTCTCTGTGCCTTGTCAGAAGCCTGCACAAGAATCTCCAGCATGAGCTTCACATGGGGAGAGGTGCTTCCTGGGCTAGCAGAGAAGCAGGCATATTTCAGAGGACAAAGCAAGGTTCCATAGGACTGCCTTTTAATTCTCCCAGCAGACCCCCACACTTCCTCCCCACTGCAAGAGAGCACTGGAGGATTTGGGAAATTTCTGATCTCCCCACCCTTGTTGCATGTTCAAGGGCGCAGGGACAGAGATGCACAAAAAAAGGCAAAAATAGGAGGGAAGCCCGTGTTGGGCCAGGGGCCACAAGAGAAATTCAAGAGTGGGGGGAACTCCCCCGGTTCCCCCTCACAGAAGGCCTTTGTGAAGGTGCAGAGGTGGGGCTAGATGGCCTCCAAGACCCCTTCTTGGCCTACAGTGGGTGTCAGTCAGTCAGTTGCCAGGGCTTCTTGAAGCACCCAGAGCACAAAGACCTTCTGACAGATATGACTCATGCAATCATAGAGCTGGGACAGACACCCAGGGCCATTCACTCCAACCCCCTTCTGCCAGGAAGGAAGACACAATCCAAGCCTTCCTTTGACAGATGGCCATCCAGCGTCTGTTTAAAAACCTCCAAAGTATTGATGCCAGGCTGTTTGGGTCCTCTATTTCCCCCGCTTGTGAAAATGGGGACAGTATTTTCTCTCCTCCAGTCTGCTGGGACTTCTCCCATTCTCCAGGAATTCCCCAAAATTATTGCCAGTGCCTCTGAGATTACTTCTCCCAGTTCTTTAAATACCCTTGGATGGAGTCCATCTGGCCCAGGAGACCTGAATGCATTTAGAGTAGCCAGGTATTCCTGTACTCCCTCTTTACCTCTTCTGTGCTGCATTTCCCCCACCACATTATATGCTCCATTTTGCTCAGGTAGAGCACTGTTTTCCTTTTGGGAGAAGACTGAGGCAACGAAGGCGAGTAGTTCTACCTTTTCTCTGTCGCTGGCAGCATTTCACCACCCTTTCCATGCTCTACCATTTCCCTGTTCTTCTACAGACATAACCACAGATCCACAAGGGCAGGCGCCCTCACACATGGAAACATCTTGTGCCACAGCCTGGACCCCCACCCCCAAGGCTCCGCCTTTGGCAGTGTCCCTGCCTGTTCACAAGTGGGTGGGACTCCTATTTGCTGAAGAACTGGATAAGCTCCTAAGCTACTGTGAAGCCCACGGACCGTGGGTGGTGGTGGGGCAACTCTTGGGAGAGGAGGAACACATTGCAGCCATTTTGCCTGGGAACACGCAGGGAGGATCCTTCTGCAGAATGGGAGGGGCCATCCAGGCACCAGCAGTGAGAGGACCTGGGCCCCTGCTGGTCTATGCTGGCAAATCCTTTCTCCCGTCTTCCCTCTCTGCCAGCGCTACCACCCACAAGGGTCCCAGAGCTTCAGAAAGAGCAAGAGATGCCCCCTCCTGCCTCCGAGGGTCCCCCACCTACGCACACACCCTCCAAGCACCTCCCCATCCTACAGTGTAGGACAGCTCCCCAACCACACTAGACCCTTGTGCAGAAAAGACTTTGACTCAGTCTTTTATTGCCAAATTCCAGGGCAGGTTTGATTCTCTGGGAGCAGAAACGGGGGGAAGGAGAAATCAACGGCACCTACCCACCAAACTGTCCCCTTTTGTATTTGGCAAGAAGCAAAATGATACAAAAATAGAACAAACCTGTGACTGGAAATCCCATCCCTCTGCCTCCCCAACCTGAAGCCATTTCTTCTCCAGCCCACAGTAGCCAGAGAGATGCCACGGGATCCCTGGAGGGTTGGCCCACACCCGACCCTCCCACCATGTTCCTCCCCCTTGCCAGGGGAGTGGGGAGGCAGTCGGTCCTGATACCCGCCTTGAGACCCGTCATCTCTTCCCCGAGGACCACCAGCCGTGGGCCCCGCTGCCTGCCTGGCTCAGGACAGCCTCTCTCTCTTCGGGGCTGAAATGGAGGATGGTCAGGATGGCCCCCAGCGTCTGCTGCCGGCCCAGGCCATCTGCCAGCGTCAGGAAGCGGAAGAAGACATTCTTGAGGTACTCCAGATTGGCACCCTCCCTGCCCTGGTCCCGGGCAGTCTTCTGGAGGTGGCCCCGCAGGGCCCCCACGTCCTCCCGGTGCCGCTCCTCTGCCGCCAGCAGCCGCTCCTGCAGCCGCCGGGCCTCCCCCTCCAGCCGGTGCTTCTCCTGCTTCAGGGCCGAGAGCTCCACTGCCTGGCGGGCCAGCTGCTCTGTGTGCAGCAAGAAGTGCGGTTCTCCTGGACCCGAGAGCCGCAGGGCCTGTGTCAGGGTCTCCAGGGGGCCCTCAGGGGGGTCTGATGAGCAGGAGGAGGCCAGCGGGGGCCCCAGAGCCAAAGGCGGTGGTGAGGGCAACGTGGTCCCGTGTGGGAGGCCAGCATAAGGCCAGGCCAGGGCCCGCAGGCGCTCCAGCTCCCTGTCTTTCTCAGACAGGACGGCCAAGGCCCGCTCCCGCTGCCGGCGGAGCTCCTCCTCCAGCCGCAGAGCCTCATCCCGGGAGTCCCGCCGGGCGCGCTCCAACTCCTCCCGCTGCCGCTGCTGGATCCGGGCTGTCTCCTGTCGCCAGGCCTCAGCTTTCTCCTGCTGTTGCTGGCACAGCTCCTCATGGGAGAGTCGCAGGGATACGTATTTCTCCTTCAGGGCTGTCAGCTGCGCCTGGGCCTCTGCCAACTCCCGTGCCAGGGCTGGCTGCCCCCCACTGCCCCCATCCTGGCCTGCCTGGGCCCGCTGCTGCTGCTGCTGCTTGTAGCGCTCAAACTCTTCTTTCAGCTGTTTTAGCTCCCGTTGGTAGTAGGCAGCCGAGGAGACCTTCTCCCCATCAGCTGCCTCGGTGGCCTCAGGCACCTCTGTCTTGTGGGGAGCTGCCTCCTCCTCCCCCTGGTCCCGCTTGGTGGCCGCCCGCAGCAGTGCCCGCAGCTTTTCCATCCTGTCCCTGAGGACATTGACATCCAAGCCGCTCTCCTCCAGGCTGGCATCCGGCAGGGGGCACCGGCCAGAGGCGGCCAGGGCCAGTGTCTTGTTTTCCAGGTCCAGCTGGGCCAGGCGCTCTCGCAGCCTCTGGGCAGCCAGCTGGTCCCTCTGCTTGGCTTTCTCGTAGCTCCCCAGGAGTTCTGAGGCCTCCAAAATCTGCGCCTCCAGGCCAGCCGCTCGCTGCTCCTCCGCATGGAGGCGTTCTTCCACGTGAGCCATCTGAGGAGCAACAGACAGCGTGTGAGCGGACAAGAGAGACGAAGCTAGGCTTCCTGGGAAGGGAGGGGACAAGCAGGCACACTGTAATGGCTGGGAGAAGCAGTTCCTCCTTCCCAGCGTGTGCTCCCATGCTTCCAAAAGAGGCCCACAGCTGCCCCACAGCCACTCCTGCCCCCCCACTGCTGCCACGCCCCCCCCATCCTGTGCACGTGTGCTAGGGCTCACCTTCCTCATCTCCTGCAGCAGCTGGGCCTGGAAGTGGCTCCGGAGGGCGGCCATCTCGGCCTGCAGCATCTGGAGCTGTGGATCGGGCTGCCCGCTCTCCTCCCGCAGAGCCCGCAGCTCCTCCTCCAGCCCCTGAACTTCTCGGCCCAGGCGGCCAGCCCGGCGCTCTGCCTCTTCGGCTCGGTCAGCAGCAGACGCTGTCCCGGCCAGGGCCTCCCGGCTCTCCTCCAGGCCGCGCTCTGCCTCCTGACGCAGGGCCCGCTCACTCTGAAGCAACCGCTGCAGCTCGCGCAGCATGACGGCGTGGTCACTCTGTTCCTGAGCCCGGTCCCGCTGCTGGGCCAGGAGCCGGGCCTTGGTCTCAGCCAGCTGCTCCCGGGCCGCACGGGCCTCCTGCTCCAGCTGGGCCCGCCCTTCCTCAGCCCGCCGAGAGGCGTCCTCCATCTCCTGCTTCAGCCTCCGCTTGTCCGCCTGATACGAGGCCTCCATCCGAGACTTCTCTTGGGAGACGGTGGCTAAGGCCGCCGTCAGCGTGGACAGCTGGGCCTTCAGCTGCAGGACACACCGCTCAGCCTCCGCTCCGGCGCCGCCTCCACACGCCTCCCCGCCGCCGGAGCTGACGCCACTCTCAGAGCTGCCGGCCTCTTCTGGACCAGAGGGGGAAGCGGTCCCCGTGGCCCGCTCCTCTTCCGAGGCCGCCCCCGCGAGGTCCCCCTTGAGGCCCGGCGGCCCGCC
The DNA here is from genome assembly GCA_948474755.1 of Ctenosaura bakeri. Lineage (NCBI taxonomy): Eukaryota > Metazoa > Chordata > Lepidosauria > Squamata > Iguanidae > Ctenosaura > Ctenosaura bakeri. The sequence continues at coordinate 29,590 of CAOLHI010002486.1, read as the reverse complement.
GTCCTCTTCGCTGTGGCCAGAACTCCTGTCCTCGCCAGGGACCTGGCTGGAGCCGGGCAGCCCCGCGGCCGCCCCCGCCCCCGCCGCCCCCCTACCGTCGCTCAGGCCGGCGTCCAGCCGGTGGGAGAGGGAGAGGACCCTGAGGCTGGCCTCCAGGGCGTCCTTCTCCTTGAGCAGCCCCTTGTAGGCTCGGACGACGTCCTTCAGGCGGGCCTGGTACTGGGCCAGCTGCTCCTTCTGCTGCTCCACCGTCTCCAGAAGGTCCTTCCTGCTGGGACCCCCCCCAAAACTCACGCCAAACTTCTCCATGGCACCCGCGGGGGGGGGCCGCTCAGCTGGACCTGCAAGCAGAGGAAGGAGAGCTCGGGCGGGCAGGCGGCCAAGGGAAGGCCGGCCGGCCGGCCGCGGAAGGGCGGGGCCCCCTCCCTGCGCCCCAGGAGCAACTCCGCCCCGGGGTGCAAAGCGGGGCGCCTGGGAGGCGTCGCGCCCCTTCGTCCTCCTCCTCCGGAGGCCCCACCCGCAGACCCCGGTCGCCTCGGGGGCGGGTCTCGGTGCTGCGGGAGGTTTCGCAAGGAAACTCGGCGCTCCAGCCGTCGCTGCGGGTCTCCGCTCCCCGCTTCGGGCGGGCCTCGGGGCTCCGCGGGAGGTCGGCCCCGGTCTCCTGCGGGGAGCCCGCTCTACGCCGCAGGGAGGGAGGGGGTCGAAGGGGCCGAGGGGGCCCGCGGGCAGCCCGGGACGGAGCGGAGCCAGGAGGGCCTCCCTCCTCGGCCCTCCCTGCCGGGCGGAACGGGGCGCGCGCGGGGGGAGGCCGGGAGGGCGCTCTGCACCTGCCCGGGGGCCGCGGGGAGCAAGCGAAGCGGGGGCCGATCTGCCTCCCGCAGCCCCGCCGGGGAGAGCCCGGCCGGAGGGGCGGGAAAAAGGACCGAGGCCGCCCCCCCGCCCATCGCGCGGCGACCCAGCCCGGCCTCTCACCTCTCGCCCGGGGCGGCCCCGCCACGCATGCGCAAAGAAACCTGCTCCCTCCGAGGAGCCCTACGGCGACTTCCTGCCGTTGGCTGGCCGGCCGCTGCCCGCGCATGCCCGGGACAGCTCTAGGGCTCACGGCGCCTGCGCAACAGGCGGGCCGCGTCGAGAGTAGAGCTGCGCTGGTTAGACTCCCGCGCGAGGCCGACTTCCGGGTTAACTCTGCCCCCGATCCTGGTCCGCGGGACAGAGGGAGGGGGAGGGGATCCCGACGGACGGGGCGGCAGCGAAGCGGGCGCGGGGACCGCCTGCAGCACGTCGGCTCCCCGAGGCCCCTCCCACGGGGGGCGGCGGCGGCAGCCGCAATTGGACAGGACCCCCCGCCCGCCCCCCGCCCCACGGCGCCTGAGCCCCGGCGGGCTCCTACGCTGCGGGGCCGGCGCGGGTCGCCCAAAACCGGGGGCCGTCTTCTGCAGGCGGCGGCCGGGGGCGGCGGAAGCCCCGCCGGCCCCCCGCCCCCCGCCCCCCCGGAGCCCGGCTGCGGGTCCGCCCCCCGCCCGCTCCCCGCCGGGTTCGGGGTGGCCCTGCGGCGAAGGGCGCGCTCCGGCCTTCCCGGGGCTGCGCGCAGGAGGGCGGCCGCAGGAGCGTCGCCCCTCCTCCCGAGCCCTCCGCTGCGAACTCGCGCTCGCTAGGCGCCCGCTCCCTTTCCCGGCTGGCTCCCCCGCCGAGACCGCGTCCCCCGCTTTCCCCCCGGCCCCATCCCGCCCAGCCGCCCAGGGCGCAGGGAAAGCGGCCGCGGGACCGGGGAGAGGCGGCGCAAGGGGGGCGCGGCCCCGGGCTCCCCTCTGCCCTGGTCCCCGACCGCACCGCCCCGACGCCGCCGCCGCCGGCGCCCCTTCGCTTGTACCCCGGGTGGCACCCCGCGCAGAGCGTGGGAAACGGACGGGAGGAACTCCCAGCGCAGCCGCGTAGGAGAGACGGGCACCCCCGGAGCCTCGCGGCGCGGATCTCCTGGTGAGAACGTGGCAGCAGAGGAAAGGGGAGAGGAGGAGGAGCAGGAGGAAGGGCGGTCAAGGCCCTTCGCCCCGAGAAGAGATCCCTGGCTTAAAGCCTGGCAGCCCGGTCCAGGGCCTCCGGGTAAAAGTTCAGGGAAAGAGAAACAACCGGGGTGTCGCTGCGGGCCGTCTAGGGCGGACCCCGCCGGGGACGGAGGCTGCTTTCCTGGCACAAGTGGCAAGACATTCCGAAGGGAGAGAGACGGCAATAACGGGAGATTCCGACTAACCTGATCTTTGTTGGAAGCCGAGTTAGAATCAGAGAATCATAGAAACGGAGAGTTGGAAGAGACCCCAGGGGCCATCTAGTCCAACCCCCTTCTGCCATGCAGGAACACCCACCAAAGGACTCCCTTGGACAGATGGCCGTCCAGCCTCCGCCTAAAAAACCTCCAAAGAAGGAGGTGAGTCCACCACACTCCACGGAGGCGGCAGCAGATTCCACTGCTGGACAGCCCTGACCGTCAGGAAGTTCTTCCTGAAGTTCAGGTGGAATCTCCTTTCCTGCAGCTTGAATCCATTGCTCCTTGTCCTGGTCTCTGGAGCAGCAGAAAACAAGCCCTCTCCTTCCTCTACCTGGCATCCCTTCAAATATTTAAACATGGCAATTACACATCACAGCCTTGTTAATGGACAATGACATTGAACAACCAGTCCAACCCCCTTTTGCCATGTAGGAACCCACATCAAAGCACACCCATCCAAACTGTGCCTGAAAACCTCCAAAGAAGGGGGAGACTCCACCACACTCCATTGAGGCAGCATATTCCACTGCTGGACAGCCCTGACCGTCAGGAAGTTCTTCCTGAGGCTCAGGTGGGAACTCCTTTCCTGCGGCTTGAATCCATTGCTCCTTGTCCTGGTCTCTGGAGCGGCAGAGAACAAGCCCTCTCCTTCCTCTACGTGGCATCCCTTCAGATATTTAAACATTTAAATATTCTGCCAGAAGCGTCAGGTGCAAGAAGTTTCTCACTTGCCTTCCTGACAATTCCACGGGGTCCAGAAGGTGGCGGAGGGAAGGAGGGGATCGGCTATTTCAGACCCCATCCTGACCAAGAGTGATGACCTGGTTAATGAGGTGCCCGGGGCCGGCCGTGTTCTCCTGGAGTTGGTTACGCAACGGAAAGGGGAAGCCAAGCACAGCCAGGCAGGCAGTCGAGACTTCTAGAGAGCTGGTTTCAGCAACGGGGGGAATCCTGAGAGGGATCTCAGGGTCAGGAAGACAAAAGGAGAGGGCCGTTCATGACGGACGGTGCCCGCCATCCCGCTCCAGCCCGAGGAAGCCTCCTGCAAGAGTCGGCGTTTGCCGGGCTTGGGTGGCCCTCCGCGGGGGTCCCCAGGGAGTGTCTCCTGCCCGGCTGCGGCCTTTGCGGCCCTGGGGGTCGCAGAAGGGAAGCACCGGGGAGGGAGGGAGGTCCGTCCGGTGGGTGCGGGAGCTCGGGCGAAGGGGTCGGACTGGGAACCCCTTTGTCGGAGGGTCCGCTGACGGGGCGGCAGAGGGGCTCGGGGGGCTTTTCAGAGAGGTCGGCCGATTGGAACAAGCCGAAAGAAAGAAACAAAAGGTAACTAAAACATGAGGAAAGTTCCTATTAAAATGCAAAGAAACTGGCCCTAACAATCAGGAAAACCAACGCCGTTAATGGAGAAAAGGTGCCGACCGGCCTCGCCCATCTGAAAGCGTTTGCTGCGTTCCTGGAACCGATCGCCCCTTCGGAAGGGCGCAGAAGGACTTCCGGCAGCAGAAACGGGGGGCGGCGGCTCCCTTGGACTGGAGAGGCGGGAAGGCTGGAGTCGAGGCGGAGAAAGGGAGTCGGCCCCGCGGCCGGCCCCGGGCCCTTCCCGGATGCTCAGAAGCCCCCCTCCGGCTCCGCCCCGCCACCCCCTCCCCTCGCCTCCCCTCCTGCCTCGCTTTCTATCCCATTCACCCGTTTGGCCCCCCCGCCGCTTTCGACCGGCCTGGGCCCATTTCGTCCCTCCGGTGGGGGGCCAGAGCGGGGCTCGGCCGCCTTTCGGTGCCAGCAAGGCATTCCTCCCTCCGTCTGCGGGCCGTGGAGGGGCGAGGGTCGGAGCCGACGCCGGACCCCCCTAGGCCGGTAAGCCCTCCCGGCCCCTCTTCAGGCAGGGGCCAAAGGGGGCCTCCTCTGGAGCGAGGGGGCCTCAGTCCCTCCGCCAGGGTCCCAGGCAGGCCCCAGCTTGGATCTGGGGAAGAAGGGCGCCAAGGGGAGAGGAAGAAGCCTGACCTCCCGCCCCACGGCAGCGCCCTTGTGACATCATCGGCCGAGCATCACAAAAGGCCAGGCAGCCCCCCCGCAGCCCGCGTGGGGAGGGGGGCCGCGGAGCCCCGGCGGGCAGGCGGAGGCTCCCAGGGGGCGAGCGGGCGCCCGCGCCCACCAGACAGACGTTCCCCCTCTCCGTTGCCCTCGAGAGGGGCGGGGCGGGGGCTCAGGGCCCACCCAGCCACCCAGCCGCCGGGCGGAGGGCGCCCCCCCGGGCTTGCCAGCTCTGGCCGCCTCCCTCCCTCCGCCCGTCCTCAGGCAGCCATGGAGATAGGGCTGGTTAACTGGACGGGCGGCTACCTGACGGGCGAGCGCTACGGCGACGGAGTCAACGTCTCGGGGAACTCACTGGGGAAGAACCAGGTGCCAGCGCCCCCTCCCCGGCTCACAGCCCATCGCGCCGCCCCGCCTCCCCACGGGGAGCGTCCCCGGTCCGGGGGTGGGCGCGAGGGGGCGGGGTTTGTTTTAAGGGAACCCCCACATCCACGCGCTGCAGGAAGGCCGCCCCCGTCCTCCCCCCTCCCTTGCGGCCCAGCTCTGAAACCGAGAATGGGGGGGTCGGGGCAGCAGATGGAGTCTCCGCTATGGCAAGGATCCCGCTCTCTGCCCCCCGTCTGGAGGGAGGCGTTGACCCCCGGGGCCTCCAGCCCACATCTGTTTTGGGGTTCGGAGAAGAAAAAGAAGAGGCGCCCCCTCTTGCCTCTGGCGTCTGGGGGGCGGGGAAGCCCCCTTCCGAGTGCCCAGGTCGGGGCCTCGCTCCCCCCCGCCTTCCCGCCAGCCCCCTTAGGACAGGCGCGAGCTGTCGGCGGGGGGGGCATTGGCCGTGGCCGGGTCTTCGCAGCCCCGGGGGTGGCCTGGGCGACCTAAGGCGGCGAGGGACTGGAGGGGCGGAAGGCCCTCTCCCCGCAGCCGCCCTTTTTCCCTCCCTCCAGAGACACCGCGACCGGCGGCCCTTCCTGCTCCCGATCAACCGGAGGCGGAGGCCGCCTGGCGGGGCCGGGGGGGCTGCTTTTCCGAAAAGAACGCGCGCGCCCTTCCACGCCACCGGCGCCCACGTTTTGCTTCATGGGAGGAGGAGGAGGCCGGGAGCGCCCGCAGAAAGCGGGGTGGGGGCAGAAGGCCGCCGACTACGCGAGGAGGGGGACTCCCCGGGGTCCCGCCAAACTGGCGGCAAGACCTCTTCGTGGCGGCGGCGGCGGCAGAGCCCCCCCCCCGCCGAAGTTCCCCTCTTTGGAGCCGGGAAACGCTCCGGGGCCGTGGGGCGGGCAGTAGGGGCGGGCCCGCACGTCCCAGAATGGGCTCGACGGATCTTTTCCGCCCCCGGCTCCGCTCCCTTCGGGGACTCCCTCTCGCTTCGCTGGGCCCCCGCGGGGCTCGACTGCCGGATCTCGCCTCCGTGGCGCCAGCGGGGCGGCGAGGGGCTCGCGGGAGCCCGTCGGGGACCCCCAGCGCTGACCCCCTTCCTCCCCCCCCGCAGACCTGGGCGCTGGAGGTGACCGCCGAGGAGGGGACCCGGACGGAGGTGGCGCTGGTGGGGCCGCGGGGCCGGCGCCTGCTGGCCGAGGCGGACGGCGCGGTCCGGTGCGGGCGCCCGGGGCCGGCGGACCGGCGGGCCCGCTTCCTGCTGGCGGTGCACCCGAGCGGGGCCTGGAGCCTCCGGCAGGCGGGGAGCCAGAAGTACCTGGAGTCGGACGGCGAGGACGTCTTCTGCGTGGCCCGGGCGCTGCGCCCGCGGCACCTCTGGATGCCCCGGCTGGCCGCCCACGCCCACGCCGCCCTCTTCCACCCGGGGCGCCGCCGCTACGCGCGCGCCGACCCGGAGCTGGGCCGCGTGTGGGTGGACGCGCCGGCGCCCGCGGCCGAGGAGTGCGGCTTCCTCCTGCGCCCGGGCACCGGGGGCGGGGGCGAAGGCGGCGGGGGCGGCGGGGGCTGCTGCCACCTCGAGACCGCCGGGCGCCGGTTCCTCTCGCGGGCGGAGCGCCTGGCCGCCGAGCCCTCGCCCGAGACGGCCTTCCAGCTGAGCCTCCGCCCGGGCGGGCGGGCCTGCCTGGCCGACCGGGAGGGGCGCCTCCTCTACCCGCAGGGCAGCCGGGGCCTCCTGCGCCCGGGCGGCGCCCCCTCCGACGGCGAGGAGTGGTTCGTGGTCCAGCGCTTCCCGCCCTGGGTCCGCCTGAGGAGCCGCGCCGGGCGCTACGTCGGCGTCCTCTCGGGCAAGTCCCGGCGGGGAGGGGGCGCCGCGGGGGGAGGGCGGCCCCCCTTCCCCGCGCCCCCCGCCGGCTGCCTCTCCGCCCGGGCAGAGCGGGGAGGGGGCTGGCCCTTTGCCCGCCGGGCCGGCCTCCCCGTGGCGAGTGCCCTCTCTCTCCCCTCCCCCCGCAGACTCCGAGGTGTACGCCGGCTCCAAGAAGGCGACCCCCGCCTCCTCCTTCCTGCTGGAGGTCGGCCCCGACGGCCAGGCGCTGCAGCTGAGCGGCGTCCACCGCAAGTACCTGGCTCAGGTAGGCGCCGCCCGCTGGGGACGCCTGGGAGAGAGTGGGGGGCCGGGGGGAGGCCACCTTCGGGGGGATTGTTCTAAAGTAGGGGAGAGAGGGAGCGAGCTGGAAAGGGGCGCATCCTTCCCCGCAGTGCCACCCCCCCGTACCTGCCACGGGCAGATGAGAGAGCGAGGCTGACACGGGGGATCCTCGGGGAGAGGGGGAAACTCTCCGGTGGGTGGGCTCTTCGCGACCCCACCGGGGCTCGTGGGGGCGAGCGGAGTCCCAGTCCCCTGGACCCGGCTCGTGGCCTCCGCGCCCTCCACCGCGGTCTTCCCTCCCCTCAGAGAGGCCTCGAAAGCGTGACGGCCGACGGTTGCGCCGGGGAACCGGAGACCCAGTTCCGGCCCCTCTGGCACCGTGGGAGAGTCTTCCTGAGAGCCTGGAATGGCTGCTACTTGGGCACCGGGCCCCTGGGGCTGGTGGTCGCCAGAGCCCCGCACCCAGGTGAGGAGGAGGAGGAAGGGGGCGGCAGCAGCCCCTCCAAGCCTCGGTCTTTCCCGGGCGGGCGGGGGGCGGACGGGCAGCCCCAGGGGTCTCTGCCTGGGGGAAGTCCTCCAGGCGCCTGGAGTCCCCGGCCCCGGTTCCTCGTGCTGGAACGCCCCCTCCCGCGTCCCGCTGGGCCCAGATGAGGGGCGGGGGAGGGCGGGCCCAGTCCTCGTTCTGGGCCTGCCGTCCAACTCAGTCTCTCTCCCCTCCCCCACCGCAGGCCCCAGCGAGGCGTTTGGGGTCCGGCTGGCCAACCGGTCCTTCCTCGTGCTCCGCGGCCAGTACGGCTACGTGGGCAGCCCGCCCTCCGGCCAGCCGGGTCTCCTCCAGGGCAACCTCCTGGAACCGGACTGCGTGGAGCTCCTGCCTTGCAAACGCGGCGTCTACCACCTCCGGAGTAAGCACCCGGACGGGGGCGGCGGGCGGGCCCTGAAGCCGGCCCGTGAACGCCGTGAGGGGGCAGTGGGAGGGACAGGGGGCCTGACCCCCCCTCCAGGAGAGGGGCTGGGCTGGCGGATTTGCCCGCCCTCCGCGCCCCCGGCTCTCCTTCGGTGCCCGCGCACTGCGCCCGGCCTCTCTGTGGGGGGAGGGGAGTAGAATTGGGCGGGGGTCTCTTTCCAAAGGAGCCACCGCTTGGGGCAACGCAGCCCCCCCCCCGAAGCTGCGGCCAGTTGGATGCAGGCGGTGCGCCTTCCCTGAACGAAGCGATGCGTGGGAAACTCGGGTAGAAAGGAGGAGCCCAGTGAGCTTAAAACTTCGTCTCGCCACCCGGAGGCTGACAAAAAAGGATGGGGGGAGAGCAAGTTGACGGGGGGGAGTTTTTATGTTACCCGGGACGGTAGAGGTTTCCGGGGCCGCGGGGTCTGGAGGCTTAGTTGCGCAAAGGATTTATGACCATGAATTCCAACGGACGGGAGGGCAAAGGGAGGAACCTAAGCTGAAGGACTCGGGGAGGGGGGTGGCAGGCAAACAGCGAAAGGCCGCCGATTAATCTAACGGCGGCGGGGGCGAAAGAAAACGCCGGATTTTCCAAGGAGAAGAGCGACGGCAGACGCTTCGGGGCGACCAAGGCTTGGAGGGGCTGCTCTTTCTCTTTCCTGTGGGGCTCGATGGAGCCCGTCGGGGCGAATACCCGACAGCCCCCCTTCCCCAGGCGGCTCCCTTTCCGAAGAGCCCCATAAGGACCGCGGGAGGCACGCGTGGGGTGGCCGGGAGGTGCGTCACGATCCTGCGGAGCTCAGGGCGCGTCAGCCCCCGGGGCCCCGCCGCCGCTCCTGGGCCCGGAGAGAAGCGGGGAGCTGATCCGCCGCCCTCCCTCCCTCGCTCCCTCCCAGGTCGCGGGAAGCGCTTCTGGTCTCTGACCCCAGAGAGGACCCTCCAGGCTTGGGGGACGATTGCCTTGAATTTCTGCCTGGAGATCCGAAGGAGCGCTCTGCTGGCCATCTTGGCCCCCAACGGCTACTACCTGCGGGGGGACCGGGAGGGGCCCCTCGTGGCCGATAGCAGGGAGGTCACCCGCGAGTGCCTCTGGGAGTTCTAGGCGCAGGAGGGCAAAGGAGGCCAGGGCGGCTCCCCCCGCGCGGCAAGGCCCAGCCGGACCCGCAGAGGTCAGCCCGGCCCCTGGGACCCCCGGCCCTCTGGAACCCTGCGGGGAGACGCGCTGCGCCGGCGGGCCTGCGAGCGGCGCGCGCCGGGAGGGAGAAGCGGCGACCTCGAGCCATCGCTCCGTCGGGCCCCGTTTCCGCCGGCCGCAGGCACAGCCCCGGGGAGGGGGGAGGCCAGCGGTCCAAGGCACGCGCCCCTCTCCGCGGTCCGGCCGGCTCTCTTCTGGGCTCGTCGCTCGGCCAGGGACAACGATCCGGCGAGGAGGAGGAGGAGGAGGAGGGGGAGGGGCGCTTTCTGGGCTGCCGCGACGGATCCCCGCGCCCCCCCCGGCTCCAGCGGATTCAGCGGCCGAGCTGCCCGGGCAGAGACCTCTCTTCCGAGGAGCCTCTTTTTCCCCTTTAAAATTATTATTAAGCATTTTCACTTGCAATAAAGAATCGCATTACGTAGGAAGGGAGAAAAAAGTATCAACAGCTATAAAGCAAAGAGAACAAGGAGTTCCGGGCACCTCTAGATCGCGCGCCCGACGGCAGGTCCCCGCTTCCCCCTTTGCGTCCCCCTCTTCTTCTCCTTTGTGCTTCGGCGGGGCCGGTGGGGGGCGCGGCGGGCGGGCGGGCGGGGGGCCCAGGGAACCCCTTGCGTTTGGGGCTCCCTCTGGAGCGAGGAAACACGCCGAGTGGCCGAGCTCTGAGCACAGGCGGGGCGCCTTCCCCGCAGCCACTGCCCGCAACGGCCTCGGCGGCCCAGGGGGCAGGGCCGGAAGGCGTCCCGGAACAACCCCCCCGTAACTCAGCGGATGGGTTACTGAAGGCCTCGCTGACGCCCTGGACCCTCCCCCTCCCAGAAAAAGAGGCCAAGAGGCTTCTTTGCGGCTGCCTCCTGGCGTGGGGCGCTCGCCCAGGGCCCCCCATCTGCCCTCCGGCCCACCCGGGTCGCTGCGGGCGCTGGGCTTCGGGACGCGGCAGGAGGGAGCCGGAGGTGGAGGCGGCAGAAGCGGGGGAGGGGCAAAGCCGAGGGTCGCGGGGGGAGCCAGCTGGCATTTTGCCTTCTGATAATTAGCACTGCGGGCGGAGGGGCGGGCGGGCGACGCGGCCTCGAAGCACTGGAGCGAAACCGCAATCCCGCCCCGCTTCGCCGGGTTTAGACGGCGAGGTTCCCCTAGAGGTGCTGGGGGGCAGCTCCCATCCATCCTGCCCCCTGAGTCTGCTGCGGGAGGGGCGCTTGAGGCTTGAGGATTCCGCCCAGTCCCGGAGGGCCCTGTGGGGTCGCCTCCCTCTGGGTCTCGGAGGGTGGGAGGCGCCTCTCCTTCCAGCAAGGCGGGAGATGTCTCTCTGAGACCCCCCCCCCGCACAAGCCTTTTCTTCCAAAGGGAATCAAGACGGGGGGGTGGGGGGGTGGGCTCCAGCATCCTCAGGCGCGGGAGCAGCAAGCGAAGACCCTCTCCCCCGCCGGCTCCCCCCGGCCAAGCTGTGGGGCATAAGCCGCGTGTCCCCGCGTGTGTTTCCCCTCGGGGGCGACGGAGGACAGTTTCGCAGCCCCGGCGCCCCGTCCTTCCCGCTCCTCGGGCGGAGACCGCGAAGAAGGCGAGCAGGCAGCCTCAAGTTGCAGACCAGGAACTTTAGTAATTGTTTTGAGAAGGCAGACGAACTTCGGACGGAGCGCCGGCCAGCGAGCGAGCTTTCAAGCCACCGCCTTGCGGGGCGAGAGCAAAGCAAGGGAAGGGGGCAGCCGAGGGGGCTGGAGGTTTCCGGGGCCGCGGGCCTGGTCGCGTAGGTGCCCAAAGTGTCTGTGACCGGGCGTTGGGGCAGCGGGGGAGCCAGGGGGACGCGGAGCGGAGGGGCTCGGGACGGGCGGAGGCGCGCGCGGGGGTCCCCGGGGCTCCGACAGCAGCGAAGGCGGGGCGGAGAGCGGGCCCGGTTTCCCTGCGCAGGCGGGGGAGCCTCTTGCTGTCGCGGCGGGCGCTCCTCGGCCGACTCCTCCGCCGGCTGCCTCCTCTTCAGAGCAGGATCAGGACCAAGAGCATCCCTGGGGAAGCCGGGGCGGAGGCGGCCAGAATTCAGGGGGATGTCCCGCACCCTCCGCGCACGGCAGACCCCTCCCTTCTCCCTCCCCGAGCCTTCAGGCCCCAGAAGGTGGGCTCCGAGTCCGCTCTGGGGCCTCTTTGTTTTTTCATCCCGCGTGGCTTCCCTACCCCCGGCCTGGCCCGGCCTCCCGCAGAGAAAGGAGCGGTTCCCCTGCTGCCCACCCGCCGCCGCCGGCTCTGCCCTTGGGGACCCTGTTGGGGCTCAGTCCCACCGGCTGGTGACTTCCCCCCGACCCCCGAAGGGAACCCAACCCCCCGGAGGCCTCTCTTACCTCGGGCGGGCGCCACGCCCCCAACGCGGCGCCCGGGGGAAGCGGCAGGGGCGGCAGGCGGGTGAAGGAAACGTCCTGCGCGGGGCCGCCGGAGCCCTGGGGGACCACGAGGCGCTCCAGGGCAAGGGGTCCCATCCGGAGGCAGAAGCTGCGAGGGGGCAGGCGGAAAAGCAGCGCTCACCGAGGAGCCCCCCGCAGAAAGGGCCCCTCTCCTCCCTTCCCCCTGCACTGCAAGCGCCCCCTCCGTCCCGCCCGAGGCGGCGCCCGCGCGAGGACCGAGCAAGAAGGGGGAGGCGGCCTTGCCCGCCCCCGTGGCCGGGGTCACTCGCTGCAAGAGGCCCTGTGGCTGGCTGGGGGGGGGTAGCGACGAGGCTCGGCATCTCCCCCATTTCCTCTGCCTCAACCCACCAGGACCCCTAATCCGGGGGGGGGATCGTGTCTCCAGAAGAGAAGGGGAAGACGCTCCCCCTGCAGCCAGGCCAGGCCGGAGGCGGCTTCGAGATACCCGGTTGGGGGCAAATGCACCGTGCTCCAGCCCCTCGGGCAGGGGAGAAGACAGCCGTGGGTCGCCAAGCACGTATGCACACGCACGCACACCTCTACACAGGCACAGGGCGGCCAGAGGGGCCTGGGGGGCGGCAGGCCTTCTGCTAGTGGCGGGTGGGGGCTGTTCCGTACCTTTCTTGCCTGGCGGACAGGAGAGACATGGTGCCTGCTCCACTCCTGGGTCACCCTGGAAGCAAGGCCAGGGCGGGGGAGTGGCAGAGACGGAGGAACGCAGTGCTGCCCGTGCACAGCCCCCCCAGACCACCGCTCGCTTTAAAAAGGAACCCGGACTGCAGATTAGGGGCCACAAGCAAGAAAGCGGGGTGGGGGGAGACCGGAGGGTGAGGTGGGGGTTATGGGGGGCGGCGGGAATTCCGGTCCCGACCAAGGCGTGTGTATGGGGACGGGAGCCTTTCGCCCGTGCAAGCGGCCCCCGGGCGGTTACCCATCATAGAGACGGGAGGGGTGCGGCGGTCCACCACGCAAGGAAACCCCAGTCGGGTAGCCGGGCCTCTGGGGGAGGAGAGGGAACCGAATCGTGTCCCACCCTCCACCTCCTCCTCCTCTCCAGCTCAGCCACGAGGCAGGGGTACCGCCGCCCATTGTTCTGCCTCCTCCCCGGGGGAGACTTGAGGGCGCCCACCTACCTGGCCCCAGGATGGGGCAGTGGCGTCCTTGGCCCGGGGGCCCGCAGCAGGGTCGGAGGGCCCCCGAAGGGGCGAAGCAGGGACCCCTCCCAGAAGGAGGCGGAGGCGGAGGCGGCGCCGTCTGGGAAGGGAAGGGAGAGTGAGGGGGCGTTACAGGACCCCTGGGCGGGGGAGGTCTGGAAGAGGCGGCAGCTCCTGCGCTTGTTCTGGACGCTCTCTTGTATTTTTGCACGAGTTCTGGTCCTTGCAAACTCCTCCTTCCCCCGCCGCTGGACTAAGGGCTCCCGCTGGCCTGCCTGCTTTTCTTTCCTTCTTTTTCCTTCCCTTGTCTGTCTCTCTGTCTGTCTGTGCCCCCTCCCTCCCTTCTTTCCGTCCCTCCTTCCTCCCAGTGCGGACCCCCTCCCCTCTGCTCACCCTCCTCCCGGCGTCAGGGCAAAGTTCAACCTAGGGCGGAAGCCCCGGGCGCAAGGGGGCGCTCCTTTGCCGTCCCTCTCGCCCCCCGGCGTGGCCCTCTATTCTGGGCACAGGAGAGGAAGTGGGGACCGGGGCCAGGAGGGGCCACCGCTTAAGGGGTCTTGGCGGGCGGCTGCTGGGTTCAAAGCCCTCCTCCAGGGTCCTGCCCACCCCGCGCTCTGAGAGCACCCACGAGCGGAGGGCCACCGGCCTTCGCAAGACCCAGGACTCCCCGGCCTCTGTCTGGGGGTGTGGGGCGGTCCGGGGCCGGGGTCTCTCTCAGATGGGCAGTGGAGCCCTCTCAGAATCGTGTGGGTCAGAGCAGAACCTGGGGGATCGAAGTCCTGGGTCGCCTTGGCTTCCCGCCGCCATCTCGCTCTCCGATTCGAGAACCAAACCTGGGCGGAGAAGGAGACAGAAGCAGGGGAGGGTCGGGGGGGGGAAGGGGGACGGGGCAGTAAAGGCCCCCTCCAGCCCTTGGTAGCAACCCGCCCACGTCCCGGGCCAAACTCCCGGCGTCGGCGGACGGGGGCGTGAAGGGAGGTCTCAGAGCCCGCTGGCCAGGGGATCTTGCGCGTGAGGAGGGCAGAATAAGCCGCAGCTTGAAGCGCGGGCCGGGGTGGGGTGGGGTGGGGTGGGGGCGCCCCAGGAACAGCAGGAGGCGGGAGGAGGAGGGCAGGGAGGTGAGCCTTTGCTTTGTCAGTAGGAGGGGGAGGGGGAGACTCAACCCCGCAGGAAGCCGATGGGGACCCCCCCCGGAAGAGACTCAGCCTTAAGGACAACAGCGCAGGGGGGCTGCCGGTGGGGGGGCTTTGTGGGTCAGGCGGAGACGCCAGCCGCTCTTCCCGCCCCGAGGATGCCGGGCCCTGAAGGGTCCTTAGTGGGAGGGGTGAGCCAGGAGGGCCCCCGACCTGACGAACTCCGGGGTCGGGGGGGGGTGGCGGACGCCCTCTTCACTCACCCGGATGGTGGCATCCAGGAGGCCGGTGGCGGCAGCCAGCTTCTCCCGGGTGGCGGCCTCGGGGTACTGCCCGCTCTGGAAGGCTGGAAAGGAAGCGGAACCCTGAATCCGCGCCCGGCCTCCCCCGCTCCGGAGGAGGGCGCGCAGCATCCGCCCGCGGCCCCCCAGCCCCCGCCCGCGGGGAAGTCTGCCGGCCGCCGGATTAGCCCCCAAGGCCGAGGCCCCGCAGCCGCCGGCGGGAAGAGGGGGGCTTTCCGCCCGAGGACGGTTGGGGGCTCGTCCCCGTCTCTCCCCAGGAGACCAGGCGCAGCCTTCTCCAGCGGTTGCCGCTGCGCCTCTGGCGGGGGACGAAGGGTGGGACTGCTCCTCCCTCCGGCTAAGCGGTTCCCTCGAGGCAGGTCAAGGCCTTCGCGCCCTTGCCCTCCTCTCTTTGATCCCCCGAACACATCTCGCCACGAAAGCCCCCGGAGAGTCGCTTTGGGGCGGCCGTCGGTCGGAAATGAGGCGGGGACCCCTGGCGGAGAAGGGCGGCCGGGGCTCCTCCGGCTGAGCTCGCGCTTCTCGCCCTCTGTAGAGGGCCCCGAAGGCGAGGGCCCAGCCCCCTTTCGCCTTCGGCTCGCCTTTAAAGCGGGGGCCGTTGAACCGGGCCCTTCCCTTCTCGACCCGGAGCAGCGACAGGGCCCCCATCCCAGCCGTGGCCGCGCGAGCGGGCTGCCCCGCGAGAGCCCCTGGGGCAGGGCTGCGGAGCGGAGGGTGGTTTCCGGAAGGAAGAGGCCCCCTCCTTCCCCCGGCTGTCGCAGGCCACGGGGACCCGGGGAACGGGGCGGTGGCGTCCACGCCGAGGGCTCCGGGACCTCCACTCGGCCCTGCGGCCACCCCTCTCCCCCTCGGGCGCTCACCTTCCTCCAAGGCCTCCCGCTGCCGCGGGGAGAAGACGGTTCTGCTCCGGGGCCGGTCCCTCGCCACGGGCAGCCCGGGCCCCTCTCGTGTCCCCCGGGCAGGCGACGGGGAGCTCCTGGGGCCGCTTCCTCCTGGCAACGGGTGAAGGGACCCGGCTCAAGCCTCCTCCATTCCGCCACGACCCGCGGCGGAGGAGGAGCCCGGGCCGCCTCCTTCTCCCTCCCCGCGCGCGCTGCTTGAACGCCGCCGCGGGGCTGTTGCGAGATGAAAGCGGGGAAGGCCGGGCGCTCTTTGGAGGAAAGGCGGGCACGGAGGGACGTAGAAAGGAAAGGGAACCCCGTCTTCTTTGGAAGGAGGGAACCGGGGGGCTGGGTTGCGCCTGCCTGCCGCCCCACAGAGCCAGAGGAGCGTCGGCGCCTCCGGGGGAAGCCACGCTCTCCCGTACGGGCTGGCGGGAAAGACTGAGCCACAGAACCTGCACGGGGGCCACCGGGCGGCGACGCGGCCGCCGGGGACTGTAGAGCGGGAGGAGCCCGAACCGGCCAAGGCGGGGTGGAAACAAGAATGGCCCCTTGCTACGGGGGAGGAGGGGACCGCAGAAGCCGGACCGCCGCCTGAAAAGCAGCCCCGGCTCTCCCCGGCCTTGCGGCGGAACCAGAGGCGCCCCACTCCGTGGAGGGCAACTGCAGGAAGAGGCGGCGGCGGCCCACGGACTTCCTCGCCAAGACCGACCCCCCGCTTTGTTCCCAGCCCAGACCTCCCTGCCGAGCACCCGGCGCCGCCCCGAGCGGGGCCTCAGGCCTTGCCGGGACAGCGGGGATCCAAGCCCGTGGGCGCGCGGATGCCTCCCCGCCGGGTCTTCGCGGCCAGTCAGTGCGCGCGCGCGGCTCCCCACGGCTGCTCCGTCGGCCAGGAAAAGCCCTCCCGGAGTCTTGCCCCAAGTCTCTCACCTGTCCGCGGAGGCTCCACCGCGGAGGCCAGGTGACAAGGGGGCCGGCGGCCCGTTTCCAGCCCTCGCAGGATGCGGTTGATGGAAGACACCTGCAGGAAAGGGAGGCCGGTGGGCGGGCGTGTCCGGGAGTCTTTGCTCGGCGGGCCAGGTCTTCCCCCACCCGCAAGGAAGTAAAGCCACGGGACCGGGTGGTCCTCGTGACTCATTGGGAGGCGGCGCCCACAGCCACAAGGGACCTGGCATTTCCCGGGGAGCCGCCGTTCCGCCGGCAGGGCTGCCTCCGCGTAGAGCCGACGGCCCGGACTCCGCCGTCAGCCGCGTCAGTGGAGACTCGCCTTCGCCGGCGCCCCGGCGCCCTGCGGCTGCGGCTCTCGCAACGGGCCAAGGAGGCCCAGGAGGCGCAAAGGTTGCCCCGCTGGCGGGTGGGACGGCGACCAGAACGGAAAGACCGCGTTCTGGGAATGAGCGGACGGGGCCCCTTTCAGGATTCTCGGTCACTTGGACTTTGAGAGCCCTCGCCCTCCTCCGCCTCTCCTCCCGGCTGCGGGGCCCCCCTCTTTCCGTACCGCGCCCTCTGACCACGCCGACGTCGACCCTCGAGGAGGCCCACCCGCGCCCCCTCCCGCAGCCCCCGGCGCCCTGCCTCGCCCAGCCGGGCCGGGGTCGGGGCTTACACTGGGCACCTTGTCCGCGGCACAGGGCCCTTCCGCCCGCAGCCTCCCTCGGATCTCCCAGGCGAAGAGGGAGGGCTCCGCCTGCTTCAGCCGGGCGATCTGGGCCACCACCTGCGGGGTGGAGGCGCGCGGTCGGCTCCCGCCCAGCGCCTTGGGCTGGATGGCCCCCGTCCGGTAGTACCGGCCGAGGATCTTGCTCACGCACCCGTTGGAGACCTGCGGAGGAGAAAGGGCCGAGGCGAGGGAAGCGGCTCCCCCGGGCCGGCGGGGTCCCGGCGGCTCCTTCCCCCGCGGCGGCTTCCCCGCAGCCCCTCCGCCCCCGCCTCCCTCCCTCCCTCCTCGGCGCCTGACCTTCAAGCAGCGGGCGATGTGGGTGGGCCTGAGCCCCCAGGCGGCCAGCTGCACCATCCTCTTCCTCTGCCCGTCGGGGAGGGGGCAGCCGTTGACAAAGCGGCCCCCCAGCTGGTTCACGCCGCCGGCCCCTGCAAAGCAGCCCCCTGAAAGGCTCTCACTCGGGGTGGGGCAAGAGGCCCGCCCGCCGGCCCGCTTCGCCGGAGGGCAGCCCCCGGAGTTCGCGTAGCCCCACTTGCCGGGCCGTTCCTGTCGCCCGTGGCTTCCGCCCCCGCCGGGCTCCCTTCCTGCTCTTACGCCCCTCTCTGGGCGGAGGCGGCGGGACCCCACCCTCTGCTTCGGAGAGCCTGGGCTCGACAGGTCTCCTTTCCGGCCCGGAAGAGACAGCCTGCGGCGCCCGGCCGGGGGCGCGGGAGAGGTTCGCTTCCTCCCTCCAGACGTTTGGGGGCCTTTCCGGCGAGGGGCCGGCGCCCAACTCTTGCTTGGTTTCCGCCGTCAGGTGGGGTGGGGCAGCCGGGGTGGGGGTCCACCGGACTTACTTCCGGCTCCGGGAAGGACAGAGGCACCCGGGCTCTTTCCCCACCGCAGAAAAGCAGGCAGGCGGGCGGGCGGGTCTCCTGGACGCCGTCCTTCTGCCTGCCCGTCGGGGGTCCGCCTCTGCACCTCTGTTTACAAAAATCCCTGGAGGGACCTCAGCCCAGCTGCGCGCGGGGCTGCAGGGGGGGGTTGCAGGCGGAACGAAGGAGGAAATGGTCGCCCGCAAGCCTCGCCCTTCCTCCCCCTCTGAACCAAGCACGGCGGGCGGGGCCGAGGAAGGGGCGGGGAAGGGCGCCGGCGCCGGAGGGTCCGCGCAGAGGGGAGGGCGGGGGAGCAAGTGGTCGGCCGGCAGGGCGGGGGTCTGGGCGGCGGGGTCGACTTACCTTGGCGGGCCGGCATTCCACGGCCGGGCATTCTCCTCGGGCGGGTTTTCTTCCGGGGCTTGCGGGGGGAGATTCTGCCGGGGGAAGCGAGGAGGAGGGCTGAGTGGACGACAGGAGCTCTGACCCAGCCGTGCCCGGTCTCGCGCCCACCCACGGCCTGCCGTGGCCACTTCGAGCGGCCCGGGAGCCCCTGGCAGGAGGTCACCGGGTGGGGGGCCCGGCTCCCCCCGGGGCCAGGAGAGAGCCTGGCCTCGCGCCTTTTTTCCCCGGTGGCCCTTGTCTTCCGGGGGTGGAGATTAGGCGGAGGTCGCTGGGTGCCAGCCGTCAGGGAGGGGGTCGCGGTCCCCGAGCTTGCCTCTTGGGAGACGGGGAGGGGGGAAGGGCCCCCTCCTCCCCCTGCCCTGCCCTGCCCTGCCCTTCCATTTCCTTTCCTTCCCCGCCCTTCCCGCCGCGCCGTCGGGTCCGGAGAGGCGGCGGCGGCGGCGGCGGCGGTTCAGCACCTGCGCGGCTGGACAGCGTCCCCATCGCTTTCCCTCGGCGCGGCTTCCCTTCCTCGCTTTCTGCCGCCTCAGGCCGGGATGGAGCGCCCCGCGCGGCCCCTGGCGGAGCGGCTGGGCGGGTGGCTCCGTCGGGCCGGACCCATCGGCGTGCGCGGGGGCGCTTTCCTCTTCCCTCCCTCCCTCCCTCCCTCCCCCCTTCCTCGGCTGCCCCTCCAGCAGGGCGGTGGGAGCGGACGGCGGCGCCCCTCCTACCGGGTTGCGGAGGCTCCGGCGAGGCGGGAGAGGGAGATCCCGCCCTCCGAGGCGGCGCGGGTCCCCCACAAGCCCTGGAGGGGACGCGCGGTCGCGGGGCCACCGGGGAGGGCCGGGGCGGGGGATCGGGCGGGCGGCTGGCAGAGCTTCCTCGGCCGGCCGCGCGCGCCACGGCCGCTGCTGCTCCGATCTGGCTGGGAGAAGGGGCGCCCTCTGCTCTGGAGCCTCCCGCCTGAGCCCAGATGGCCCCGGGCTGGGCCGTCGGAACGAGGAGACGCCAAGCCGTCCGGGAAAAATATTTGACAAGCAAACAACAGCCGGCCGCCCTCCCTCCCCACCGGCGGCTCTGCTCCGGCCGGGGTGGCTAGCAATTGACCCTCATTAGCGGCCCCCCCGCCCGCCGCCGCCGCCGCCCCTCCCGCCCGAGCCCTCTACCGAACAGGCGGCCTCGGAGGCGACCATCTGGTCCCAATTACACATTAACCACGCCGCCCTCGCCCGCCCTCCTCCCCTCCCCTCTCAGCCCCGACGGGCAGGAGGCGCCTCATCAGCCCGGCCCCCGGGCTCCCCCACGGAGCGCCAGGGGCGGCCTGGAGAAGAGGGGTCTCCGGCCCTAGGCCACGGGGCTTCCCTGGCTCAAGGCGGGCCCGAAAGAGACCCGCCGCCGAACGGGGCGCCGTGCGCAAGGACGCATCCCTGGGGCCGCCGGGGAACGTCTATGGTGCGCCCGGCTGGCGGCCCCTCGCTCCCCTGCGGAAGGGCCCCGAGGGGCGCAGAAGGGTGCCCTCCGTGCCCTGCTCCCCTCCAGGCTCGGGCCACATCCAGCCCTCCTGAGACAGAGTGGCGGCGGCGGCTGTCTCCCCGCTTTCGCCGGCCGAGCCGGAACGCCGCCTGTGCGCCCGGAGCTTCTCCGGGACGCACGGAGGCGGGAGGCGCTTTCGCTCCGCCACGCGCCTGGAGCGGCTCCGGCGAGGGCACAATCCGGGGCTCGCCGGCTCCTCTGCTGCTGGGCGACCCGTGGCGGGTGTCAACGGGGCACCCGGGACGTCCAGCGCTCTCGGGAAAGCCAGGCAGGTGGGGAAAGCCGCCTTTCCCGGTCCCTGCCCTTCATTCGGTCCTCTCCGCCGTCTAGAGACGGGAGGGATCTGGCCGGGGGAGCGGGGCGAGGAGGAAGAGCCGGAGCAGGGCCGGATTCAGGGGGGCGAAGAAGGCCAGGAGGCGGCGGCAGCGCGGGGAAGTCCCAGCAGGAGGGGGAGAAAGAGGCTCAGGGACTCCGGGGTGGGAGGCGGAGGAACTCCCGGGCCACGTCCGGCCCTCCGCGGCCCTTGGCTCCTCTTCCTGCCTGGCTCCTCGTCGGGCTTGGCGCCGCTCCTTGGTCCTCGTTCCTTCCTTGCGCCGCCGAATCCTCCCGCTGAGCCCGGAGGCGGGAGGCCCCGTCCCCTCAGGCCGGGACAAAACCGAAGAGGAGGCCGGGGCCACCCGCCCAGTGCAGCCCTTTCTGGAAGGTCCCTCTGTGCTTCGACCAAAGAAAGGACGGAGAAGGAAAAAGCTCCCACCTCCCGCCGCGGCATGTCCTGCGTCTGCCCGACCGCCTCCCTCGCTTCCTTCGGAGGCCGGCGGCCGAGGCGGTGGACGACCCGGCAGCTGCAGCTATAAAGCGGGAGGGGGCCCACAGCTGCCCCTTCTTCTTCCTTCCCCCTCCCTCCGTCCTGGGCGAGCCCAGGAAAGAAAGGCCGGGCTGGGCGTTCCGTGAGCGGGCGCTGTTCCTCGCCGAGGGCTACCGGGGCCTGGGGAACGCCCTCCCACAAGAGGCGCAGGGAGGGCACCCGGGGTAGAGGACGAATTCGCGGGCGGAGGGGGATGGGGCCGGCGATGGGGCCGGCCCGTCCCCCAACCTTCCCCGCTGACCCCTTCCCTCGGGAAGCGGGCGGGAAGAGGCTGTCCGTGTCCTCTGGACGTCGGTCCACCGGTGGGTGTGCGGGTCGTCGGCGCAGCCAGCGGGAGAGGGAACGGAGGGAGGCCTCCCGCGTCCGGCCCCGTTCCCGAAGGCGAAGAAGGAAGGCCTCTCCGCTCCCAGCATCCTTCCAAGGAGTCTTCGCGAGGGCACGAGGGGTCCGCAGGACGCCGCCCTCGACCCCGAACCCGAGTGAGCCCCAGCTGGAGTATTAGTGCGCACGTGCCTTCAGTCTCTGTCGACTTATGGCGACCTCATGATTTCCCCCCTAGCGTTTTCTTAAGCAAGGAACGGTGAGAAGTGGTTTCGCGGATTCCTCCCTCTGAAATATTTCTAACAACAAATATAGCCTACAGTACCTGGTATTCCTTGGCGGTCTTCCATCCAAATACTAACCAGGGCTCAACACGCTTAGCTTCCAAGATCAGACAGGATCTGGAGCCTTTAAGGCATGTGCGTGCTGCACCTTTTAGTCTCCTGACCACTTACAGCCACCTCGTGAATTTCATGGGGTTTTCCTCTTACTCAGAGGTGGTTTTGCCAGTTCCTCCCTCTGAAATACAGCCCACGACACCTGGTATTCGGAGGTCTCCCATCCACTTACTAGCCATGGCTAACGTTGCCTAGCTTCCAAAACCAGAAGGGATCAGAGTAGGGACCGTGAGAATGTTCAACAAAGGGCTCAGCGAGTCTGGCCTGGTTGGGCCGAAGGGCCAGGAGCCCCGCCACCCTCTCCTTGGGTGGTCCGGGACCTCCCCAAAGAACCGACTGAGCAGGGCGCGCGGGAGACGGGAGAATCCTCCGCTGACGGATCGGAACCGGGCAGCCTAAGGAATAGAGAGGAGGAGGAGGAGCCTGGAGTCCCTCTCCCCAGCTGGAGACGGGGCCTTTCACGACTTGGCCGCAGGGGGTCTGGAGGGAGAGGGGGGCACTGAGGAGGCCGACCTGGCTGACGGCCCTCACCTATAGGCGGCGCGCCGGGGAGAGCGCAGGAGCGGCGGGGAAGACGGAGCTCCGGAGGGATCTCTCGGAAGGAAGGGAGGCTAAGATGGGGGGCTGGATCCAAGGTGAGCGCCACAGCAGGCATCCCAGGGCAGCGCCGCTCGCCTTGCGGTTTGACTTCAGGCGGCTCGTTCCGACTTAGGGTGACCCGAAGGACCTAAACGCCCCAGAGGACCAAAGTGCCCCAAAGGCCCCATCAGCCCCCCTCTGAGCTCGGAGGCTAAGCGCGTCCAGCAATAAACCCCCTGTGCCCTGGGCCTCTCTTTCCGAGGGAGGGATGCGAAAAACCGCCTCCGGGGATTCTTTGCCTTCGAAAAACCCGGGAAAAACCACGCAGTTGCCGCAACTCCGGAAGCGGCTGGAGAACCCACAAGGCGGAACGGCCACGGGGGTTTCTTGGCAAAGTTTGCTCAGAGCGGGCTTGCCCTTGCCTTCCTCTGCGGCTGAGAGAGCGTGACTCGCCCAGGACCACCTAGTGGGTTTCCGTGGCCGAGTGGGGAGCGGAACCGGCCTCCAGAGTCCTCGTCCAGCGCTCAAACCACTCATCGCGCCGGCTCTTGGAGCGACGCCCCCCCCCGCTTTTCACACTTAGGCGGGGGGGGTGAACTGGCGGTCAGTGGCCGAGAAAGGGGTGGGGAGGGCGGCTGCGATGGACTAGAGTCAGAGGCCGCCCCTCCCCGGCGACCGCGGCTGCTGTAAAGCTGGGCGTAGTTAGAAACGGAAGAGGAAAGAGAACTGGGGTGACCCATCGCCCTTAAGCAAAACCCGGGGGGGGTGTCCGGGCCGGGGCCGCCGCCTCCGCTTCGGGACCTCCGCGGCACTCCTGCAGACCTGGGGGCTGTGCGGAGAAGGGCGAGCGACGGGACCAGCAGCCACCCGGTGCCCGTCCGCAGTGAGGAAACCCGTCGCCCACCCTGGGAAGAAGAGGCGCCGGCGGGAGCGGGGACGCGCTGGCGTTCGGAATGGCGTGGAAAAGCGGGAGGGCCTCCTACCGCCGCCCCCCCGCCGCCGCAGCCGCCGCCGCCGCCGAGTGCGGGGAGATCCAGGACAGGCGAAGGAGGAAGGAAGGAAGGAAGGACTTCCCCACAGAGCGCTCCCTTAAGCCGTGGAACGCGCCGCCACGGGGCCCTGCGACGGCGGACTTCTTGCCAGAGGAGGGGGCCTTGGCTGGCCGGAACGAGGGTCACGGAGGAGGAGAAGGCTCGATGGGGGGAGCCGATCTCAGTGGTCAGCGCGGGGCGGGGGTCCCGGACTTCTGCCCTCCCCTCCTCCTCCTCCTCGGAGACCCACGTTGGCCTCTGAGGAGCTGCGGGATTCGAGGAGACGGGGAGGGAGGAGGGAGGAGGGAGGAAGGGGGCGGTGGGAAGGCCAGCCCCCTCCCCGGTCTGCGGGTAAGGCAAGGGGGCGGCAGGAGCGGGGCGTACCCCCTCCCGAGGCCGTAGCGGGGCCCCTTCCTTGGCACCCGGCCGGCCTGCCCGCCCGCGGGCAGCCTCAACCGGAGGAGGACTCTGAGCGGCGCGGGACTCGGAGCCCGGGCGGAGGCGGGCGGGATCTGGGCCCGGGATGGGGGCCGCCCCCGCGGGAGCCGCCGGTGGAAGCGGGTGGGAGGCGCTCCGGCCGTCTGTCCCCGAGGGGACCCTCTGCCCTCGAAGGAGTCAGCCCGAGCCCGGTCTCCCGGCCGGGAATCCGCGGCAGATTAGTCGCTGCGCCGGCCCCTCCGTGGCCTGGACGGCGAGGAAGGGCGGTCGAGAGGGTGTTTTGCGAGCGGCCAGGGGTCTGTGAGAGCCCCCCCGCGGAGTTCCCGCTTACGGTCGCCCTCCTCGGGGGTTGGGGGCTTCGCATCCTCCTCGCTCTGGGGCCTTCGCTTCCCCCCCGTCCCTTCGACCGTCCGTCCGTCCGTCCCCCAACCGTCCCTTTGGGCCGGAGCCCTGCCTCTGGCGGGGGTGGGGGGCGGCTGCGGCCCGGGCCGTCGTCCAACAGGCGAGTCTCTCAGGCGAAAGTCCCGAGGCAGCCCGTCTGGGTGCCGGGAGCGGCAGTGGTCGTCCGGTGGGGCCCCTTCCCCGGGAACCCCCGCCCCCCTAAGCGGGGCGGCTGCCCCCTCCTCCCGCCTCTCTGAGAGTGCTGGGAGGGGCCGTGGCCGCCGCCGGTCCCGGGCCCAGAGGAGGCCCCCGCGCTTCCCGCTCCTCCTCTTGCTTTTGGGGGGAGGGGGCACACGCGCGCACGCACGGACGCGTTCTTCTCGAGGAGGCTGTTTCTTGCAAGGAGGGGGTACCAAACGGAGCACGGGGAAAGCGGGAGTACAGACAACGCGTCAGGAAACGCCGAAGGAGAAGAGCCGCCGGCACTGTCCGGCCCATAGTACCCCGTGGTTTTGCCCCCATCCGCTCCCCGCATCTCTCTGCGGGGAGGGCGGGAGGGCGGCCGAAGGGAAACCGAGAGCAGCCCAGCGCGCCCGGACTGCTGCGGGGCGTCTGCCGGGCCCCGTTCTTTCCGTGGCTTCCGCAGCGGGACGAACATCCGTGGACCCCCCCCCCGTGCTGCTTGGTCGGTGCTCTTGTCTGCCCCCCCCCCGCATCTAGATGTCAAGTCTGAGGGCGGAGCAGCAGGCCTGAGACACCAGAGGAGGGCTGGGCCGTTCCCCTGGGGAGGGGGCAGCCCTTCACCCCCCACTTCCTTGGGTCCCCCCGGGCTGTTTAGGGATGTGCTGGTTTCAAACCCCAGGGCCTGGAGATGGCCAGGCAAGGGGCTCCGGAGGGCCTTGAGGAGGGGTTGGCCGGCCAGTGGAGAGGGACTCCTGGCCGGAGGGCATTTCCTGGCTGGTCCTTGAGGTGCTCTCTGACTCCGCCAGAGGACGTTTCCGAATGTTCCCCAGAGGAAGCGTGAAGGCCTGCGGCCTCCCCCAGGTCTCCCCCTGTCCAGCTGTGGGTGCTGCTGGCTTCCAGGAGGGCCCTGGGCATCCATGGCACTTCAGGGGCAGGAGGGATCTCCCAACGGCAGAAGGGCTGCTGTGCTGCGGAGAAGGTGAGCAGTGGAGGCTGGTGTTCTTGGATGCTGGAACGGATGCAGGAAGGGCAGATGGAGGCCTGGCAATGGGAGTAACAGCCCAGGGCCAAGAGCAGAATAGCTGGCCTCAGGCACGGTGCTCTTCCCCCTCCTCCTCCTTTTTCAGGAGAGTTGTGGGTGTCCGTCCGTCCACCCGTCCATCCATCAGGGATGCTGCTCCCACCGCATGAAAGGCAGAGCTGGCACCGGGCAGGAGTTTGGGTTGGATGACTGTCACCAGGCCTTCCATCTCCACCTGTCCGGAACATGTGCTTGCAGGGAATCATTGAACTGTGCACCAACCCTTTGTGCTCCTTAGATGTTTGAGGTCACCCCATGCTTTGTCGGAGGACAATTTCCCTAGAAGAGGCTCAGGTTTTCCAGGCTCTGCCTTTGCCTGTCTTCTCTTCCACAGAAAAGGCTCAGCACCCCTTGCAGAAAGGAGCAAGGATGCCAACACTGCAGCCTCTCTGAGGCCGAAGGAAGGCAAGTTTCCTTTCTCGCCAAGTCCTGCTGCTTTCTACACTTCAAGCAGTACATCGTTGCAGGATCAGGCCCCGGTCCCGTAAGCCACAAAGAAACAAGGAAGAGCCCCGTAGGGAGAATTGTGGTCTAGGGATATAAAAGGACTCAGTCACTGCAGGAGGAATGTAGGAAATAAGACTAAACTGGTTATTATTTAGTCTTCATTAGCAGAATTATGCAGAGAAAGCGAGTTAAAGTCTTGTTTTTCCTTTGTCTTGTCCCCTCATGGATCCTATCCTATGAAATCTGCATGCTCTGCAACCATCAAGGCAGGATGGTGGTGAGTCATACCACGATTATCCTCTACTTCATTAGCTAGTCAAGGTAGCAAACTCTCTATACAAATGTAGATGGAGAAGTCATTAGTAAAGTTTTAAGTCTTTATTCAAGCTACCTGTGTGAAGCGTTGTGCTCGCCTGGAGTGTATTTAGAGCCTTTATTGGCTCTTTGGAAAATGTTGTCACTGGGAAAACATTCTTTTACGGTTTACAGTTCTTACACACTGCTGTTACTTTGAAATTTGCCTTTATTTGACTTGTAGTGGTGGAGGGTGACAGGTTCCTGTGTTATTTCCTCCAGAAAAATAACAGTGGATACTGTGCGCTCTCTTTTCTTGCCATGTTTTAATTACTGTATTTGCTGGCATATAAGACTCACTTTTTTGCCTGAAAATGGGGTGCGTCCTATACACCAGTGTATCTCACATGCTGCCATATAGTATTTGGCAGTGTGTAAATGGGGTGCATCTCATACACCAGTGTGTCTTATACACCTGCAAATGCAGGTGTGCCTGTCATCAACTGATGCCTCAGTTTGATCTTTCCATCCTGTCAGCCTCTGGAAACATGAATTCTCTTCCTCGTCCTTGGGCCCAGGTGGACAACTCAGAGTGGGGATAATGGAATAAAAGCCATGTCCTTCCAGGCTCCTTCTCTCCACTCTCTCAGACAGGAAGAGATTTTGGTGGGAAGTGTTGGATCCTGAAATGGGTTTCCTGAAGAAAATGTTCTGTGGAACAGCCCATGAGACATTGTGCTCAATCCAGTCTCTCAGGACCGGCCTAAATGGAAACTTCAGCTCCTCCTCCTCTGGGTGTGATTTCCTCCAAGGTCCAGCTGGGCTGTTTGGGAAAAGCTTACTCTGATCAAGGTGTGCCTGCTGCCATCTTTGTTTCCCCAGATGATTCCAGCCCGTACTGACCCACTGGCTGATGACAGGTTTCCCTGTTACCTCTCCATCTATAACAAGACTGTGTCTCCATCATCATTCCCTCCCCAATCCCTATCATCCCCTTTTCCTCTGGTGGCCCAGGGATTAAATGCCAGAACTGCAGCCACAAGGTTGTGCGTTCGATCCTGCCAGGCCCCAGGTTGACTCAGCCTTCCATCCTTCCGTAGGTCAGTAAAATGAGTGCCCAGCTTGTTGGGGGCAATTAGCTAAACACATTGTACACCACTTAGGGGGTGCTTTGCATTGATAAGTGGCATAGAAATGTAAGTGCTATTGCTATTATTTTTGCAATCTATGAAGCAACTTGGAAAGGAGTGTCTCTGAGGAGAAAATCAGCAGTGCGTACATTTGGGTGCTGCTCCAGCTTTTCATCACTTACCTCGTAATTTGCATAATGAGCTAGTGACGGTGGGGAGAAAGGGGATGGGTAGCTCAATTCAAGTGTGCAGGCAGGGAGAGAGAAAGAGCAGCAAGGAGGATGAGTTTTTGGAGAAAGTGGAAAAGAAAAGAGAGCTGCGGGAAACAGACAAGCTCCAGGTGTGGGTCTGAAGGAGTTTCTGCCGGGGTGAGAATCTGCTACAGGATGAGCGACTACTGGGGTGAAGGAAGAGAGGGTTTTTGTTGTTGTTGTTGTCCTTAAGAAAAGGGACAGTGGAGAAATAATCCTGGGAGAGGGAGGGTAGGCTTTTTCTTATGGTATAAATAACAAAACAGAGGGGGACAGTGTGTGTCTTTCTCTGCCTTAGCTCCAAAACTGTGAATCCAAGACACCTATGAGGAGGCACAGCTGGTACACGCAGTGAGGTTACTTCGTTTTTATGCACTCCTCACAAATGGATTGATTGAAAATGGTCAACATAAACAATCCAGTGCTTGCAATACCATCTCAAGTTAGAAGTTGTCAGTTGTAAGACTCTTTGGAAGGAAGAAGGCTCATCAGGAGTAGGGGTCTCCTCATTAGGAAGGATCCTTGAGATATGGGTCAGTCACTTTGCCCCTGGCTCAGGCGGTGCGCTCTTCAAGGCAAGACATTTCTGGTTTGGCTTCCCCTTGCTGAAGCAAGTGCGATTCCAGCCAGCTGCCTAGTAAGCTGTGCTTGGTCTTGACTTTCTCTCTCTGTTGCCAGAATATACATAGAATGGCCACTGTGTGTGCGCAGGACCGCTTTGAATGGGGTGAAGCAGGCGGGCCCCTCCTGTAAGGAGGGTACACGAGAGGAAAACACAGATGAGAGACTGAGGTGTAAATGAGATGAGGAGAGACTGAAGAAACTCTGCAGGTCAGCTATGCCTGGAAATTAAAACCTGCCATTCGCACTAGCATGTTGTGACCAGCAAAAGCCGTAACCCCAATCAGAGAGTGGCAGAGAGACTGCCAGGGTGCCATAAAATCTTGACTCTGCTCCCACTGCTCTCTGATCTTTGGAAGTCCTATGCATGAGGGCTGATCCTAAGCTTCACCCCAGACCCATTTAGAATTGTGCTATGACTTTGATTTTGTGCAGTATTAAAGACTGATGTCTATGTGCTGTGCATGCCAAATTACATGTTTATACATGTTGTTTTCATTGTGGGTTTGTGAAGGAGTAGAGGTGGTAGCTCTGTAGGAAGATGGATCGTGTCAAGCTGAGAGCCGAGATTAAGTATCTGCAAAAGAAAGGGATGATTCCTACAGAAATCCACAATGATATGTCAACAACTTTGGGGGAATCTGCTGTCATAAGATATTGTAAAAAGATGGTGTCAGGAATTTAAATGTGGAAGAACATCATGTGAAGGTGAACATGGTGGTGGCCCGTCAAAAACTGTCAACACAGAAGAAACCATCAACAGAATCCATGATATAGTTATGCAAGATCGACGAGTGACCATCAGGGATATAGAATCATAGAAATGTAGAGTTGGAAGAGACCCCAGGGGCCATCCAGTCCAACCCCCTGCCATGCAGGAACACCCTCAAAGCACTCCCTTTGACAGATGGCCATCAAGCCTCTCCTTAAAAACCTCCAAGGAAGGAGACTCCACTACACTCCGAGGCAGCAGATTCCACTGCCGGACAGCCCTGACTGTCAGGAAGTTCTTCCTGAGGTTCAGGTGGACTCTCCTTTCCTGCAGCTTGAATCCATTGCTCCTTGTCCTGGTCTCTGGAGCAGCAGAAAACAAGTCCCCTCCTTCCTCTACGTGGCATCCCTTCAAATATTTAAACATGGCTATCATGTCCCCTCTTAACCTCCTCTTCTGCAGACTAAGCATACCCAGCTCTCATAGGGCTTCATGGCTTCCAGGCCTCTCACCATTTTGGTTGCCCTCCTCTGGACTTGCTCCAGCTTGTCAATATCCTTCTTGAATTGGGGTGCCCAGAACTGGACGCAGTATTCAAGATGGGGTCTAACCAAAGCAGAGTAGAGTGGTACCAGTACCTCCCTCGATCTACACACCATACTCCTATTGATGCAGCCCAGAATTGCATTGGCTTTCTTGGCTGCTGTATCACACTGCTGACTCATGTTCAGCTTGTGGTCTATGAAGACTCCTAGATCCCTTTCACACGTACTGCTATCCAGCCACATGTCCCCCATCCTATATTTCTGTATTCCATTCTTTCTACCTAAGTGTAGGACCTTACACTTATCTCTGTTGAATTTCATTTTGTTCGCCTTGGCCCAGCTCTCCAATCTATCCAGGTCATTTTGGATTTTGATCCTGTCCTCCGGCGTATTAGCAACCCCTCCCAATTTGGTGTCATCTGCAAATTTGATGAGCATGCCCTCTATGCCTTCATCCAAGTCATTGATAAAAATATTGAACAGCACTGGGCCCAGGACAGAACCCTTTGGCACCCCGCTAGTCACTTCTCTCCAGGATGAAAAGCAGCCATTCGTGATCACCCTTTGGGTTCAGTCGGTCAACCAATTACAAATCCAACTAACAGCAGCCCCGTCCAGCCAGGAATATAGTCCAGGAAACAGGCGTCTCATACCGTATGGTCCACACGATATGACAAAAGAATTGGACATGAAATAATTAACGGCAAGATGGGTACCTCGAATGTTAACAGCCACACAAAAGTGACAAACAGAAATTCCTCAACAGATATGTGACGATGGATGAGTAACGGCTCCACCACCATGACCCTGCAATCAAACTGCAAAGTCAGCAACGGAAACATCCTGGTTCTCCACCCGCTGAGAAATTCAAAGGCACGCCGTCAGGGAGCGAGGCTATTCTGTCTGTTTTTTTGGACGCCCAAGGCGCTCTCTTGCTGGATTATTTAGAAGGTGGAGCCACAAGAACAGGTTCTTGCTATGCGGACTTAATTACAAAATTACACGTTGCAATCAAGCAGAGACGTTGTGGAAAGCGGAGAGACAATGCGCCCAGCCACAGGTCTCGTGTTGCCACGGCTGC